>JAOWBL010050541.1:0-24282 GCA_028564865.1 Zenarchopterus dispar | reverse complement strand
ACCCACACCCCGCGGCCCCCCCACTCACGGAGGAACGGCGGCCCGAGGAACCGGAGGCCAACGCAGCACACCCCAGAGCCACCCCCAGATCAGGTCCCACCCCCCGCACCCCGCCCCCAGGGCAGGCGAGCACCCCCCCGAACCCCTCATCCGACAGCAAGGGGGAAAAATCCTAATAACTCATCTTGTACCTCAGTATCCCATCGAGGCAGCCAGAGCCAAAGGATGCCTGCAACTTCTGCAAAGTCATTTGATGAAGGGCTAAATGCTAATTTTAAGAAGAAGCAAACAAACTGCTTGCACTCAAAATCCATTTGTCAGCAGGAGTTACCAAGTTTCCTGAGCAGGATAAAATGAGCTTTCTGTCTCCACTTTCTTTAAATTTCTCTCTCTTTTTCATCATCTTCCATCTCAGAAGCACTTTAACTCTTATTCAGAGATACAAAAAATGGTAATGACATATAATACTGAGCTTTTCTTTGATAGGCAAGTTATTCAATGGAAATAAACAATAAATGTAACAGCACTAATATCAGCAGGGTAAAAGTCATTCTGCGCTTTTCTGCAGTGAACTCATTCGATATGCCATAACAAACTAAGCTTTGATGGGTCACAAGTTAAGTGCAATTAGCTTCTCTGACTCTACTTTATTGATTTCTAGATGGAAAACCTCCGCTAAATATTCCGAATTCATCTTAGCTGTAGTAAGGTGTCATTTTTCATCCACTGTAATACAAGTAATTGACACCAGTCAATAAGTACGTGAAGTAGCCCAAGAGAAATAAAGAAGAAAGGCCACATGGTGTTTGTGCTGTTTGAAGCAAGAAAATGTGTTGAAAAAGAAAGAATCTCAGGATGACAATAATGAGTGGGCAACCAGTGAAAAGTTCAGCTTTATATTTCACCTACTATAAAGAAAACTAGGAAAAATATGTGAAACACTAATTTAAGTGCTGAGAGCTTATAGACCATTTTAGAGATTGCATAAACGTCTGTCTTTTTTCCCTTTTAATATCATTACTTCATTTTAAAAATAAAACAATGTGTTGACTTTTCTTTTAATATGAATATTGCAATATTTTACTAAATTTCTGTATTAAATTAATTAAAATTACATCTGTCAAGGTTTTTACTACTGTAGTAAAAATCAACAGCATTTAAATATATTTATTAATATAATCTACAATATTGTCATGTCAGTTACAGTTATACACAAACTAAGGCTTTAAAGAAACTTTTAGAACATCAAACCTAAGGTCAAGTGTAAAGGGAATGATAATTTTTTAAGAAAAAATTACTATTTGTTTTACTCAGGAGAACAACATCAATGAATAAGTCAAAATGTACAGGTTAGAAAATAACTTGGATGTTTAAGTGTGAATAAAGTGTGCTGCTCGGAGCAGTCAGCACAGAGTACGTTTTAAAGGTTTTTGGTCACTGTTTCCCACTATCAAGGCAGGCTGGGCAGAGGCTTTAACGAGCCCAACACCCACTGAAAAATCCCTCACACTGTGGTGACCCTCTAACCCACCCAGGATGGTGACAACGTCACACCTTTCATTTCTTTAATCAGGTGGGACATCTGTTGTGTGTGTGTGTGTGTAACAAATGATGGGAAAAAAAATCTTTTGGGTGAACAGTCTGAACCGAATCAGTTACTGAAAGGATCTGCTTGCCTCACAGTTCAGATGAGCTGAAGTGAATCACTGAACTGCCTAGAAAACAACATCTTTTTTTTAATCATGCTGATCTTTTCCCACACATTTAACTTTCAGGCTCATTTCTTTTCAAGGATGACAAAACTTGATTTACAAGTGCAAACTTTGAAATGATGTGCAAACATTCATTTACAGCTGCAGGGTCTTTATGACTCTATACATCTGGGCTGACTCGGCCTCCACATGCTCAGGATTGACTCAATAGTGGGAAAGCAGCTCCTGAATGCTGACAAGGACTTTGGTGGGTTGGTTTAGCTTATTATAATTTATAGCTAAACTGCGTGTTGCAGGAGCAGATAAAACCAATCAAAAGCCAAAAACAAAATTCAGGATCTCTAAAACCAATTTTATTTTTATTTTCCCAATCAAGGACAACTGTTTCCCTGGGAATGCTTTATGTTTTCCAGACTAAATGTGTTTTGGTAGAAAATACTTTCAAGATTTCAGGTGTTTTCATTTGAATTTTAGTTTTTAGAGAGCATCTAACTGTGAATTCAAAACGGCTCGTCTCCTGTACAGACAGACTGGAACTGTGAACCGTCATGATAAAAGACTTAAGGAGAGAAACAGAGGGCAGAATATCAGGATAATAGTGAGACTCACCTTCTGGGCGACTGACAAAGAGCCTCTTCAGAGAATTGTATGTTCCTATCTTGATTGTCCCATAAGAAGCTTGTCTCAGTAAAGCAGGGGAAATCCTGTTCAGACAATCAAAGATTAGATTTTAACTTACTTAATATATTACTTCAAATAAACCCTGGGCCTATTTTAATGGCTGGGTGCAAGGTCGACGCCAGCAGATGAAGGTCACCTGCCATTATTGAACAGAGGAGGAAATCCATGTCTTTTAATTTACTGTGCAGGCTTGGTAAGGAAATGTTTTATTTTTAAACACCTTTCTTTCAAATCTGTTAATGTCATGTTAATCAAGCTGATTTTTACATTTTGAAAGCGTTTGTCGGAGTGATATAATTCTACAACATTGGGGTGATAATCAAATCTGTTTAATTAGCCAAGTCTGCTGTGAAATATCCACAAAGTGTGTATTTATCATAATAAAAGCCCTGCAGAGAAGAGAAGAGTTTCCATTCAAATAAATTCAGTCAGACTTTGAATTTAATGCAGTGCAAAAAGTGCTAATTGTATTGACTGGATGATGTGTATTTAGTATCATGGATGTCGCGATCCAACTTGAAACAGAACATAAATAATAACAAAATGTATGAAAATCTCATAAAATTAGCCAACTCCTGGATATGTTTAATTTTCCAACAACCGATCAATATGCTTTGTCGATACTGGGACTTGTGTCAGTTGGTGCATCTCTATTTTTTATGGATGATATCACAAGATTGCAGTTCCATGTATTCACAGGATTTGCTTAACAAATCATAATAAACGCAAAGTGCTTTACCCCAGAAGAGGCAAGGACAGCCGGGACTATTTTTGAACGGAATTTAATTTCAGAGAAATCATTTTCCCAACTTCATCCACTTAACCTCAGAGCTCAACTCAGTTCTGAAACTTATTAGCTCTTGATGAAGATATCCAGCTGGAAACGGAAAGGAGACAGGAGGATTCTTCTGCAGCAGAGATGCTCTTAACCTCTAAATTTTGTTTAGTATGTTTCCACAGAGCCTTAATAGAAACTGAAAATCATTTATGGATTAATTATGTTGTCATATATTTCAGAAAATTTAAAGGAACTACATGGAAAACTAACAAGCAATGCAAACTTGGTCTGATCTTACAAAAATAAAAATAAAATAATTAAAAAAAAAAAAATCAATGAAAGTGGCAAAATCTCAGTTATTGATACAGAATGTGATCACAAATAAAGAATACCAGAATACCCAGAATAGAGCGCCCGAACACCCTCCTCCTTGCCGATCCTGAAGAGGGCGTGGAACATGCCTCTGTAGCGTACCTCTGTGTACTGGGACTGACCCTGGACCTGCAGCCGGGTCTTTGTCAGGTCTATAGGAAATGTCCCTGAAGATGAAAAATAATCAGTTTGCTGTCAGAAATGCTGGCTTTAACAATGACAAAATGCAGAATGGATATTTTGCAGATGTACCGCATTGTGTGACACCCACAGAAAAGGCCAGTCATATAAAGATCAGATTTATAACACAAAAATTGAATTTTGGAAGAAAGAGCAACATCAATACAGACAAACAGGTCAAACATCTTCATTTGATTTGATTTTTTTTTATTTATTAAAAAAAATGAACTTAGTCATGGTTTGAGGATATGTTTCCTATAAATAGTTGAAAACTGAAACCTTCCTCTGTGACTCAAACATACTGATAACATCCCAGAGATGCAAACTGTGGCTAACTGCCATACTATATTATCTTGCACCAAAAAAGCAGATTAAATTCTGACTAAGTGAACTGTGCTCACCTAAAGTTGCAAAGTAATTCATGAAATTTCTACCAAATCTTTTAGATTTTTAATTAGATGCATGGACCAGTCCCCCCAGAGTGGCCACCTCCACTCAGCATTTTCCTGTGACTGCAAATTTCTGCCACTGACAATACAGTTTGCATAAAACATGTGGAGCAACGACATTACAGCACACATCATGCCCAGTTTCATGCATACCCGTCAGTGTCTGTGCGATCTGGTGCATCACGTACCGAATTCTGCGACAATCGAGGCCATCCCTCCGTAGATGAACGGCTTCCAGTTCAGGCTGGCCATCTCCGAGGCGGCGGCGGCAGCTTCCACCTGCTGCAGCCCCGCTAAAAACAGGATCAAGCCAAGACAGAGGTCAACGCAATTCTGCAGCCTCTGACAATACCGCATGTCGACAGCCATTGAGATCTAATGATGCTACAGATCGAAGAGGTGCCTCAGCATCAGCATCCCAGCGTACTGCGCCGGAAAGAGACGCCTTCTACGGCGAACACTGCCAGGCGAGGCGTCATATTTGTTGTGAGGTTTCTATTGGCTGCCGAGTCTGTCAATCAAGCTTTTAAGCGATTTCATTAGCTGTTAGGACAGACAGTGGGTGGTTGTTCGGTGATGGCAACAGTGTCACGAGATAACTTATTTATCAATAATGCCGGTAATCTAAACAGGAAAAAGGCTGCTTTATAAACAAAACGATTATATATGTAGTTTTCAAGTATAGTCTAATTAAATGAAAATGATGTATTTTAACTGGCTTGATCATATAAATAGCTGCCCTTCAAATGGAGGCAGATGGCTGCCATCTGGCTAACGACTACTCAACTATCCCGCTTATTAGCAACATAAGCGCTCAGCAATTATTTAACGTCACATTTTATAGAAAAGTAAACATACCTGGGGTTTAGAGGAAAGCTGGAACCCGCTATTTTATCTTGCTTTTTATGACTCGGTACATAATCATGCATTTGCTTTGATAAACTTTGAGCCGGAAACTTCTCGTCGCTGTTAGCTTCCCATTTCAGCTAACATCAAGATCCCTGAAACATGACAAAAACAGGATTTCCGCGTACGCCTTCAAAATAAAATACTCTTTAAATTAACTGTGGACAAGCAAGGTCATAGAGGTCATTAATCTTAAATAAATAAAATAAATAAATGAGGGGAAAATCTAACACAATGTCTTTGTTTACTGGAAATAGTACATACAGTGTAAATTATTCATACTAGATGTATAGATAGATAGATAGATAGATAGATAGATAGATAGATAGATAGATAGGCAGAGAGATAGATAGACAGATAGACAGAATTAAACACAAGAAATGTGCTCCAATTTTCTTGTTTATTTTAATTATTTATATGGTTATGTACATCCTTTATTTTGAAAGTTCACCTTTTACAGCTGCTGATAAAGCCACTCTTGTAGCAATACCACTTTTTACCAGATGGGAGAAGCTTGTCACATGAAAGCAAATGTGCCATTTATATTCACAAGACACAACAAAGTGCACTCTAGTGAGATAAAGTGAGGTTACAAGATGTACTGGGACATCCTCATCCCTCATTGCAACTGTATTGTTAGTGGTTATTTCGTCAACACAGTAGATCTCTATGACCCCATGTGGTCATACGTGGTACTGGCACACAGAGTGGCTATAAAGTATGTTGCATACGCCACTGTCTTGCTCTCTTCAAGCTTGGGTCCTCTGCCTGAGACCTGGGGGTTTGAAGGTTTTGGGCAGCGTTATTTGGTGTTCCTAGGGCTACACACTTCCACTCTGACATCTCTGTTGTTGTTGTTGGGATCTGCCGGAGTCACTCTACCAGCTTGGAGGTCACAACTACCATTGGAGTTGCTGCTGCCTTCACCCTCTGCGTTTTTCCCATCTCTTCCTTCAGCAGTTGTTTCCTAAGTGGTGCTCAGTTGGATCATTTTAAAAGCAATGAAGATAAAAAACAAGAACAATATCTTTGCACAGTCATAACCACTGTAACCATCCTAACCTAATGCCCAGCTGATGAAAAATTGTCACTGTGATGAATAAAGTATTTATATTTTATGTCTTTGTGAATAAGTGGAAACACAAACAGCCTGTTTGTTAAAACATAAATAAATAGTACAAAACAGTGCTATTTTATTTAATCATAATTTTGGAGTATATGAGGCTCATTTATTTCACACCAAAGTGTGAAAACTTAAACTTGTCCAGTTGAAAATGTACTAAAACTTTTCAGGCAGCACAGACAATTCAGGTTGAATTATTTATTATTACAAATAAAAGCATATTTGTGGTCACTCCTTTCACTCAAAATCTTCAACAGAAGATGTTACATAAATTCCAGCTTCTAAAAGGATCAGTTGTAAAGAATTTATATCTACAGTAAAAGAAAACTTACCTTATACAAACATGTGATATATGATCAATCATGTGATAATCAATCAGTCTGATTCACATTACTGATTCACTTCACCTCTCTCGAGTTTAGGTTACATATTTACACACAACAATCTTATATGACCCAACATTTTTATTGCATCTGTCATCCTTTTAACATCTTCACAAAAAAATCAGAGAATGTTTATTTTATGATTTATTTTTTTTATTACATACCACTGTTCACCTGATAGATCAGACCCACACCTGGAAAAATGGACTTGCAAAGCAAATTGAAATTTGTTAGCAGTACATCTAGATTTCTAGGCTGTTCCACCAAAGGACCTTCAGTGTGTGACATATTACACTTTTTTAAAATGTTTTTTTTTTTTTTTTTTTTTTTTAAATTTTCACCTGAATCTTCCTGTGAGCCTGCACCAAAATCCTCAAAGAACCACAACATTTCTGACCAAGCAGCAAGATTCTTACTTCTGGTTTGAAGCCAAACAGGAAGTAACAAAAGTTGCAGTTCCTCAACTGACCAGTAGGGGCTGGCTCCAGTTACATGCCCAGCTCAGCTTTCCCTGCCCTGGCAGCATCCCTTTCAGATGCCGTTTTGATAGCAGCACTTGAAATTCGGATGTTTGGAAACATTTGTTTTCTTAAACAGTTTCTGTTTCTGACAGACTCTCTTACACCTTTCCTTTGCTTTTGTACTTCATCTCTGTTTGTCTTTAGCATATTTTGTTCTTTCTTACGCTATTTTTCTTTCTTACATCTCTACTTCCTGTCTTAGGCCTTTTATTATTGTTTTATGACTTCATCATCCAACCGGTCAAGGTTTACTCTCCACAACATTGGGATTCTGTTTTTCCAGTCTCTGAAACTTAACTTGGAACCTCGTGGTCATTGATGGAGTGACCTCTGCATCTTCACTCATTACAAACAAGAACTCTCACAGAGTTTTGGGGAATTTCATATCACAGTCTTCCGGTTTCATCACTTTTTTGCAGAGGAGTTGAGCTCACAGGTTATCATAAAGCACTTAAAAAGGATTGCTGGTGTTCTTTGCAGCTACTTGCATGTTACACAGCAAACATTCACAATATTAAGATCATCAGTAGAAAAATAGATTTGCATAGATGCTCTTTATCAGTCGGGGGTCAGCAGAGAAATAAAGGGTAGTTAGGGAATGATTGAAGAGAAAACTGAGCATTCCAAGAATTTTTTTTTTTTTTACACATATCTTCTCTGTCATGCTTTCTTTTTGCTTTGTTTTTTTTCCCCTTTTTTTCTCTGTGGCTCTGCAGCTGACAGCCATACTCGCTTGTCTGATCCAGGGTCACCCACTCAGACACAGGTCACAGTCTGGAATCAGAGCGTCGTTCTCAGCAACCGAATGGCACGCTGGTAAAAGTGTTGGAAAACAGACACCAGATTCCTGGAAGAAGGGGTTAAAACAGCGGGATGAAGAAAAAAACGATGATCAGAAACCTTTTTTTTTACATACTAATGAAATTGTGTTACTCTGTTAGGTAAACTTTATGTTTCAGAAGCTTAGACTTTTCACCAGCACAACCATGACATTTTCTTTTGTGTTAAAGCAGCACAAATATCATGTTAAAATATCAGTTTCAATTCAAGGTTTATTTGAGTATTTTTAGGAAGCATTGCCTAGGGCTCACAGTTTCCTGTTCCCACTTCTGGCAAAAACAAACCAACAAAAAACATCTGTTAAAACAACTTTGGACTTCCTATTGACTCGGTACATTCTGTACCAGTGGAAATGGCTGTGAATGGGAAGGGTACCAGACCTATTTCATGAGAGAGAATTTTCACAAAGTGAATATGTATGTGAGACTGGACTAGTTCCTTGTTTATTTTATGGAAAGTGTTCTTTGATTTGCACATCAGCTCATCTGTTTATGACAGTTTAACTGACACTCCCTCACACAGTCTTGATGTATTTTTCTACCAGATTTAACTCCCACTCTGCATGTTATTGCTGAGATCTGAAAATATGCTCTATTCTTTTTATACTTTATAATATATACGATCAAATTTTGTTCCACTTGTAATAACCAATATCTTTAACTAACAAATCCCAATTTTTAATCTGTCAGTTACGTAACCGACTGCATATGCACTGACTGTAATAATACAAATCAAATCAAATTTGATTTATATAGCACTTTTAGTACAATAAGATGCAGCACAAAGTGCTTTAACAGTAAAAACAAAATCAGCGCACATGACTAAATGTACAAACTCACCGAGTTCCCGCAGAGAAGCAGATGTTCCGGTCTGGATGTAAGCAGAAGAGTGAGGCCACGCAGTAAACACAGCACAACAACATGGACACCAGCCGCCGCTTTAACGACATGGTCGCTCTGACAGAGACACAAGTTAAACCAGTTTCACTCCAGTTTGACTCATCTGAACTCAAATCACAGCAGAAACTATTTAAATTGAGAGAGATATTGAAGTAAAGCTCCTCATCACAGAGACTGTTGAGGGCTTCACTGATGTGTGAATGAAAGGAGAAACCAGCGTAACCCATCGTTAACAGCACCTTAGTAGTTGTGTCCAGAAGAACGCTTCCCTGACTGGTTGATCTTCAGATGTGGAGAGATTACTCCAATTCAAACAGGCTCCAGAAGCGCCTTCAGATCAAATCATTAGTCCGGGTAGGCTCGTAAGAATCCCTTACAGTCGGTGGAGGATGGCACTGGCTGAGGTGAAAACAGAATTCAGGCTCCCCGGGTACCGCTGGGCATCAGGCACAATTACTGCTGACCCATGCTTTGTTTTGAAAGGCCCTGAAAGGTCTAGTAGAGGTGAATAATGCTCCAACATTGTGTGTGTTGGAGCTATTTTGGTTTGTCGGGGTGGTGGGAGGTGATAGAGTTTGAACATGAACATAATGGGCTAAGATGTTCAGACTGTTCCTCCACAAATATTTTCTTGATTGATGTTTTGTTTCTCTTAATCATTTAGAGTCTTGAAGGAATCATCAGCTTTGCTTGGTGGACCATAGACAGTATAAAAAGAAGTGGATAAACCCTCTGTGATGTCACCCACAGGTTTCTGTAGAGCAGTTTTGAAGTCCATTTTCAGATCTAAGGGGTTGGACTTCTTTTCACAGCAGCATGTGAAACTGGGACGGACAGAACCAAAATAAGGGTCACTGAAGCTCCACTGGAGCTAGTACAGTCATGCATGTTTAGCTGGATCTAGCCAGAGTGCAAATAAAATAAATTTATTTGAACTGGTTGTGTATTTTGTGTAAAATGTGTTAATTTTTTTTAAAAGTTTGATTTAATTTATGAACAATTAAATCAAATATTTTTAGTCTTAAACTCTGATCATGGATCAGTGCTTCTTAAAAGGTGTTCAGTCCTGAACTTAACTTGCTGTCAAAGTGAAAGATGCATGCTAATTTTTTAAACCTGAACATAACTGACAAAGAAATAGTCCATTGTTATAAATAAGAAATACTCTTATTCCAACATTTTTCCATAGTTATGATTTTTTTTAAAGAGTACAACTAATAGTCTACTATAACATGAAAAGCTGGTCTGATGCCAACTAATACAATGAGTGTGAGCAGAGAAAGCACCATTTAATCTATTTGTGTGTGAATCCAAGTGGAAAATGGTCCCATTATGCCAGATGTCTCTCCGGGGCCAAAACAGGCAAGCAGCCAGCAGGGTTAGAGTTTAACTGAGCCCATTCAACGCTGCTCTTTAGCCGCTCATGTTTTTAGTTATCAAATTCATTCAGCTGAGTTTGAGTTTTACCATTACAGAAAATCAAGGAGATCTTTTCATTATTTATTTCCTCCTTCATCAACGTGGTAGATCTCTTCCTAGTCCAGTCCTGGGTTGCTTTTTAGTTGCCTAAAGCTCACCTGAAACCTGCAGGTCACATTGAGCTTGAGTGCACTTGGTGGCAGGATTCTTGACTTTAAAGATCATGTGGAATAAAAAAAAACAAAAACAAACAAAAAAACACTCTAAATCAGTGACTCAGCGGATTTGTGTTTTATTAGTATATTTCATGTTGAGGCTTACGTTGTGATTCAGATCTAACTGAAGATTATTATTGTTTGTTTCTTTAAAGGAGGGGTGGGGAATCCTGGTCCTTGAAGACCTCTGTCCAATATGTTTTAGATGTTTTCCTGTTTCAGCATGCCTAAGTCATTTTATCCCCAAGGTCCACAGAACTCTGTCAGTGACACGCTCATATTTTTCAGGGTGTTTTGAAGCAGCGAAGCATCTCAAACATACAGGACGAATGTGGATGTCCAGCCACTTCTGTGCAAGAGAGATGCTTGAACTTAGATAAGCTGACAGGAGATCAGAAGAAGCTGTTAATTAAGATAAAACAGGAAGATGAAAGTGGCAGGCTGTAAACCAAAAAGAGACGCAGGCACGGACGCTTAAAGAGTAACAAGAGACCAACAAAGCTGAAGCCTGTGGTCGACAGTTCGCTCACTCGCTCTGCGTCATGTTTACGATATTGATGACCCACTCAGGGACAGGAGGAGATGGCTGTTGAAGGTTTTTGGATGCTACTTTGTGCAGCGATGCATTATAATTACGTATTGTGTATTCACAGGTAAGTGTGGGATTAACAAACACCGGCAGGATCTAAATCTGAACTCCACAGGTTTATAGTTTTATTTGAGAAAACATTCATAATACCTGTGTGCATCAATAAGTTATATTTTGACACTATAATCAACCATCACAATCATGAGTTGTGCCTGTAATCACCTGTGCTATATAAGAATTAATATTAACCACAAAAAGCAAATGAATATGCCAAAATAAAAGGTTGTAAACAGCTGTTTGGAGTTGGCATTTATTCTTAGCTAGTTCAAACTGTATTTTCTAATTTCCCATGTGTTGCCACTTTAAGTTTGTATTCCGTAAATCACCTTAAGTTGCTGCGCTTGATATTTGTTTTTTAAATGCATCGATAAATAAAAGATAAATGAACAGAACAGATGATGAACTGAAGGAGCCCTAAGACCGAGCCCTGTTGCACACCAGCAGAGACGGGGACGGAGTTTGAAGTGTGAGACTTCAGTTGTAGTCACTGAGTGTGGTCCGAGCGATAGAAGAAGAACATATGAGGGGTTTAAGAGAGACACCAAGACCAGCCAGTCTGTTCAGGAGGATTAAAGGTAATGATTTGTTCTTACCTGTACTTGAGTTGACTGAATTGAATTGAATTGAATTAGATTTTTGCACTAGTTGTACAGTCTTAAATTATAATTTATCAGTATATTGACTCAAGTAGTCCTGGCTAAAAAAAAAAGAGAGAAAAAGCGCATTGAAAGTAATGATAATAAAACCAAATATTTGCATGTCTGGCAGAAAGCCAGGTGGCCGGGACAAGGGTCAATAGCAAAGAGGCAGCTTCGGCAATGACGGAGCAGTGGAAGGGTGTGTTTTCTGTTGTTGTGTGTGTGTGTGTGTGTGTGTGGGATCTGTGTGTTCGAGGGGAGGGCAGAAGAGAGACCTGCTGATAATGTTGGGAACTCCTCTATCCTTCCCGTTTTTCTTGATGGGACTTACAGGACACTGATGTTAAGATTGATGCTGCGGTTTGAAAGGCTGTTTTTTCTTTCTTTTTTTTTTTTTGAAAAAGTGAACTTTCTTTTGTTTTGGGATCAGTCAGAGTGGGAATATTTCTACAACTCTGGATCAGCGTGACAGGATGTTGGTTGATGAGATCCTTCATTTCCTGGCGGTTACTTGAACTCTTTGCTACTTAATTTTGGTCAAAAGTTTAGCTTTTGGATAAAGATCTCACAGGATATGTTCTATTTATTTAACTTTTCTGAAACCATCTGCAATAATTTTTCATCTTTTACGCTAAGATGGATGTTGACTAGCTAATGAAACAAGGATTGTGATCAGAACAATGTCAACTCATCTCAACTGTTCTCTGGAGCTGTTCATTTTACTTTGAACTCAAAATGTCATATTTGACTGAACAAACAAGCACCGAGCCTTCTGTTGGCATGGCTACAGTGAATGTGGACTCCAACCAGCCAATCATACAAAGCGACCCGAAGCCCCGGGCGATGGGTTTTATCCTGAGCATCGCCGCCTGCCTCATCATCTCCACCAACCTGCTGGTGGCAGCTGCTTTGCTCAAGGTTCTCCTCAAGAGGAAAAGCCAGAGCTGGTGCTTTGTCCTCAACTTGGCTTTGGCTGATATTCTGGTGGGCGTGGCCATCACTGGCTTGGCCACGGAGGATTTGGGCAGCAGGGGCCGCCAGAGCAACGTCACCGCAGGACCTCTCACAAGTCCAGTGCCCCTTGCGTTTCCGGGTAGGATGAGATGTTTGCTGCGTATGGCTTGTTTGACGTCGCCCCTCATGGCATCCATCTTGTCCATGTTCCTGATCTCACTTGATCGCTATGTGGCCATCAAGATGCCCCTGCGTTACTCACTGCTGTCTGGGAAGGTGACAGCAGCTGGGTCACTGCTGGTTCTGTGGATCACCTCCATCACTACTGGATTTTTGCCAGGTGGCTCTTCAAATTATTATTAAGTTGAAAATATGGAAGCTGAATTTGATGTTTCTGTTGATCACAATGAAAAAAAGTTATTCTTTATAGAAATTTTACTATTTGGCATTTCATGGAAACATCGTCTAGTCAAAGGTCGGATTTTGCTTTTGGGTCAAAGCTCTCTTTGTGTTTCTAGTTCCACTTTGACTTATGCAGAGCGCTGGCCAACTCAAGTGGGTTACGGCATGGTCGGGTCATCGGGATGTGCCTCGTCATCCTCACGAGACCTAATTCAGCAGATTGGAGGACAGTTTTGGTAGAACTTTAAATATTGCAAGGGAAATTTTCCCATTATATTTACTAATAGCACGGTTAGGAGAGTAGACAACATAACACCAGCTGAATGGCCATTGGCCACTAGAGTATCACTTCAGATGATCATCACTCTTTGTTGGCTAGCCTGAAACTTGTTTATTGAACAAAAATTAAGAAAAAAAAATGTGGGCAATACTATGTACCCCCTTTTACTGTTTCCAAAAGATTTAAGAGGGTAAATTGCTGCCAAGTGCTTTGTATTTTCATACTACTTATATTATGATTATTTATTATTTTCATTCTTTGTTTAAGTCAACAAAAAAAAACATGAAAAAAAACTACAAGTAGAACAGAGATAGTGGTATTGCAGTACATTGATTAAACCTGCATCTTCTGCTCCACAGTCATGGTGAAGCCGCTGCAGGCGAGGGACCCTTACGACGGTTTCTGTGCCTTCTTCTCCGTCATGGACAGCTTAGGCAACATCGTGCTGTACAGCATGCTCTTCTTCCCCATCCTCTCTTTGTTCGTCTACATGTACCTGGACATCCTGAAGATCGCCTGGAGCCACCAGAAGCAGATCAGTCAAGTCAGAGAAGCGACCTCGAGGAGTGCAGACCTTGAGGATGGCCATCACCACCACCACTACCTGCACCACTCGCAGCATCACCTGCAGCTGAGGAACGGCTACTGGAGCCACGTCAAAGCCCTGAGGACGGTGGCGGTGCTCGTGGGCTGCTTCTTGCTGCTCTGGTGCCCCTTCTTTGTGGTGTGCATTGTGCACATCCTGTGCAAGAGCTGTAAACTCAAAGAGGTGCTGGAGAATTATTTATGGCTGCTGGGGCTCTCCAACTCATTCATCAACCCTCTGGTTTACGCCTTCTGGCAGAGGGAGGTGCGACTGCAGCTGGCAGCCATGTTTTCATGCGTCACTGGCATGTCGGTGGCTGCTGCACCGCCAGGTGCTGCAGACCGCTGTCATCCACCTGTGCAGACTCAAGCCTGTGGTTTGGGAGTTGTCAATCCCGAGGGTCAAGCGGTGCCGCTGTCTGCCACGACAAGTGTGTAAATGAGACAAACAGCACACCAAAAAAAAAAAAAAAACCTGACTTGTCTTCAATGACAAATCAAATGGGGCCCAGCAGTGGACCTATCAACCTGTCCGGGGTGTTTCCCTACCTTTAGCCCGAACACAGTCGGGTTAGCCTCGAACAAGTAGGAAGAAAACTCGTGAAAGTGACAGTTTAATTTAGAGATGTGTTCTGCACTTCCTCATGAAACATGGCAGGTCAGAGATCAGCGGCAGGGGGAGGCAGGAAGTCCAGTGGTACTGGTTCACAGATTTTGATTCATGTGCTGAGTAAATCCACGGGGACTCAGAGTGTGGAATCCCAAACATCCTCAGCCCTTTGTGCACACTTACTGCAAGCCTGATGGTCCACAGAGAGTTTCTGAAGTGAGTGGGATCAGAAGTCTGAGATGAAAAAGGAATCATGAAAAATACACATAACTGAGCCCAAAAAAGAAAAAAAAAGATTTTGCCGAGGAATCAGCATCCACCTCTTTGACGTTTCCTTTGTGTTGTGGTAAAAAGAAAAAAAGAAAGTTTAATTAAATTGAATTAATCTTACAAGTTGTGGATGAGAAAATGAGCAACTGTGAGCATGAACTGTAACAAAAGAAACTGGAAAAAGCCTCTGTGTGACATTGGTTTTGAGCTGAAGCAGCATTTTTACTGAAGAACCAGCTTCATGAGGTTCGGTGGTCAGCACCGTTGCCTTGGAGCAAGAAGGTTCCTGGTTGGAATCCCAGGCTGGTTCTCCCCACAGTCCAAAAACAGCCACGTCAGGTTAAATGCAGAGCATAATTTTCCATGAAGAGACCCCCAAGACCTTGAATAGGATGGATGGAGGGATCTGAGCTCACACAGTCACCATATATGGAAGCGCTGGCTCCACCTGACCCCTGTTAATACGCACAGCCTGGCACCGGGTTGGAACATGCCTGTCTTTCCCGTATTTCCACAAGATAACAATTTTAGCTTGCCTTAGCTCCTGCTACCCTTTAATGCTGACTAATGTGTTCTTTCTGATCAATAAAATCTGTCCACCCAGAGTGCTGCAGCTGAACCGATCTCAGCTGGAGCTGACCACCTGTGTAGGCTCTGTGCAGCTCTGAAGAAATCCTTCCTTGTGAAAAATCTTTCCTCCACCCAAGTACCGCCTGGTGTGCTCTCATCATGTGCACGCATATCTTTTTTTTTTCTGTATGGGTTTTTGTTGCAATTAAATGCCACAACATCTAAACTGACTTAAAATGAAAGTCGTCAATAACCGGAAATGTTTTCTATCCAAAGACACGATCTTGCAGATTTATTACAGCACAAGTTTACCTAGAAGTAGTTGTGCATAAAAACTTAATGAAAAGGTAGAAATTTGTTGGTTAACCAAAAGAAAAGAAGAATGCTTGATTAAAAAAAGAAATCCCAGCTTTTGTCTTCAGATTTGTGATGCTTCCTCTGTGCTGAGTGAACTGGGGCAGAACAGATCACAAACAGCATTAAGCAAAGGTCAAACGACAGGCTGGAACCCACAACATTAAACCTAAACTTGTGTACCTTGTTCCCAATTTGTTTCACGCTGCTTCATTGTCTCCAGGGAATGTAAACCGATGGCTCTCAGATTGTCTGTTTATCTGAGCGGCTGCAGCTGAGCATGTAATATTTTATACGTGGCTGATCATCCAGTCATGGAAACTTCCTCTGCTGCTTGACTCATGACGACCACTGCCCACTTTATGTGTCAGCAGTTTGTATCAACAAAGCCTTTACACCTGCTGATGTCATGGATTTCTTCGAGAGATGTACTAGTGTTTACTTTAGCACAGTTTACATAAATACTGAGGATTGGTTGGTTTATTTTGTATTGGAGGAAATTTAAAGGGCCAAGACTCTTGAGAGAATTTCATAAAATTTGGCCAGGAAGTTGTTAATTTCCAGGAAACTAACAAAAGTGTAATGAACCATTTAATACAGGTAATACATAATATGTATTTCAATAGATTTTTAAACTGATTGTACAGACAAAATAATACAAAAAAATCCCAATTCAAAGGCATTTAAACCCAAACTTTGCAGTTAAGTTTCCACTTAAATTCAATATTAAATCACAGTGACTTTATTTTTCTGAAGAACTTCCAGATCTGTTTTTAGTCACTCCACATAAAAATATAATTTCTGGCCACTTAGAGGCAGCATCTCATAAGAAAGTTCACTTGTTAGTGGTCAGCCCAGGAATAAGACACAAAAAGAACCTCTAGTGGGACAAAGTGGTATTACAAGACATGCTGGACTGTCCCCGCTCATTGACCGGTGTTGTCAGAGTAGCAGATCATTGTGCCCCCTGTGGTAAGAAGTGGTATTGCTACATAGCGTAAATTCCCAGATTTGTGGTTGGAGTTTTTAACTCTTGTAGAGTTGAATCTTTCATAAAAATGATTGATAAGTGCCTGCAGATGAACCAATCAGAGCATCCGCTTTCATGTGAAATTTGTATTTTAATTTGTGTTTTAGAAATTATAGACCATTTGCTATTTTTATTAAGACTTTCACGCATAATTGTTAATTCTCATTTATAACATCATTACATCAGGAAAATGATCATGAAAATGATCATGAAAATGTCTTAACATGTGTATAGGATGGCAAAGCACAAACTTTGATGAGTAGCTATATTTTATTAGACAAGTGCTTGTTGAAAAATCCTTTTATTTTAATAAAAGTTTAACAAAGCAGTCAAAACAGAATTTGCAGTTTATTATATAAAACAAAAAATACAACACTCCAAAATGCATAACAATTATTTACAAACTGTTGACAAGATATCAAGAATCACTGAAGGAAATCATTGACTGTAAGTACACTGCAGAAATAGCCAGTGTAGAAGCAAGCCCAATAGTCCACAAATCTAGTCAGAATTGTTTAATTTTAAGTAAATATATCATTGCCAATGGAGTAACAAAAACTTTCTTTACTAGAATTCCTAAAACCATCAAAATAGTCCAAAAACAGTCTTCTAATTTTCTTGAAACAAGACTTTTTTATTTTCTCAGAAATACGTTTTTCCAGTGTAACGGACGCAGCGACCTGATTCCGTTTGAAGGTTCTCATCTTCTTTTGAGCCAGAAGTGAACATTTTGTTGGAGAATGATAGTTGAAAAATACGGCGAAAAATATGCAACATATAACCAAAAAAATATGTTTCACAGAAGTGAAATATCTAATAACAATGACACTGATTAGTTTGGGTGAATCAAATAAATGACACCATGATGGCTTATGAGGAATATGTGTTTACGTACTATTTCATGTTAGAAGATGCTTATTTCAAATGGAAATCTATTTCAAAGTTAGCACCTAGTGGCCATCATTGGTACTGCACTTCCAGCCACTTCCTTTTGGCTTCATGTCTCTCACCGGAGGACTTTCAATGCATTCCATTTGTACTCAGAAGTCAGAATTTCCAAGTTCCAAGTTGGAAATTCTGAAATCAGCATTCCAATCTCGAAAGCCGGAGAAACCTCCTCTAAACTGACGACGGGTGTAGCAGCTGCACACATTCACAAAGTGCATACTCAGCTAATTCTACTGGTTAAAACAGTTTTGCCCTTTTTATTCAAATTACAGTACTGTTTTTTGTTCTTATTAGAGTTCATGTTAGTAAGGCGTTTGTAAGTGGTTAATACCACCTACAGCATCGTTTTGAATTAGTATTGATAATAATTAGCAATTGCAAGTCTAATGTTTGCAAAAGTTCATTTTCTGATTGGATCACAGTCAACTTAAATGTGCTGTTACTCCCAGAACTGACTAAATGGAGCACAACAACAGTTTTGCTGATCTTTTCTAAAGTTTAAACGATAGAAACTTTACTTTTGACCCAATGATGGCATTGCAAACTGTCACAGTTGGTAGCCTGTCAACTAAATCTTTTTTTTTCTTCTTTTTTTTTTAAAGTGGGAATGCTCTCTGAAACTATGAGTCAAACTTAAAAAAAAAAATCAAAGCTCAAAGCCTAAGCAGTTTAGTCAGCGCTGAGCTGAATTACAGCCTGAGGTAGATTCTGTGTGTGTGTGTGTGTGTGTGTGTGTGTGTGTGTGTGTGTGTGTGCTAGATGCGCTGCTTTTCTTTCTCAGTCCTCAGCGGGCTGAAGAAAGGGTGCCACAGTGCTTCCTCCAGGGTGATCCGTCTGCAGACGTCGTACTCCAACATGCATCTGAGGAGGTCGAACAGCTGCCGCTCCTCCTCACTCTTCATCTGCATGTTCTACGGGAAGAGAGAGAGTTACTCCTGGTCTCTGCTGCTAGCAGATGCTAGTAGATGCTGTGGGCTGAGAGCTTTGTGCACCTTCAGAGGCTGACAGTGTTTCCTGACGTAGTCACCGGAGGAGCTCTGCTCATCCCAGTTCAGACGCTCGTTGTGAACATAATGCTGCTTCCTGCACATATAACACACACACACACGGTCACAGAGATGGAAAATAAAATTCCTCCGAGCTGGCATTCAATGTCACAGCAAACGTGTGCAAAAAAGAGAGGAAAATGAAAGGAATGGTTTTGATCAGTTCTGTTCTCAGTCAGAAATACGAAGCAGTTATCAACCTGGAAACCATCAGAGAGAGAAGAATTGTCATCTACTGATGTTTTCCTGATGCAATCCCAAAATTCCTAAAAGAGGAAAGAACCTTTAAAAATGTCGACAGACCAATTTGGAGATAGACATGGATGCTTATTGTTTACAGTCAGCGCTGGGCCACAGTTCAGTCATCTTTAAGAGTTGGCTGAGAGTGGCACCGAATCAACTAAGCACTATCCATTTATCCTTTTCTCTAAAAAGGGGAGGTTACAGTCTGGTTTACAGTTGTTATGTTTAAGTGAACTGCAGGCATGTAAGTGTGGAACTGCCAGGAAACATCTCCCCGTTTGGTTACAGGCAATTAACCCATAAAAGGTGTTATCAGTACACAAACAGCAAAAGGGAATGCTAATAACCACAGATAAAGGGACAATCTGTATAGCTAAAAGTCTGTATCATTAAGTCATTCACCAACAGGTCTCTGCCGTAAAGTCATTTACCAACAAAACTTTGGAGATATTTTGAAATGTTTATAAATCCTTGCTGCTAACTGAGTTTTTTCTTTTGGCAAACAAATTCTTCCAAGAGTCATGAACCTCCTTAATTTATATTTGAATCACTGTCGCCATTTTATTTCAATGGGCGTTAAGTGCTTCCACTAGGTGTGTTTTTCCTGAAAATCCTATGTATTAATTGTTAATTTACAAAATCTATTTGTAAAATAGTTGAATGTCCAGATTAATTGATTAATTTTAATGTCGAATTGCAAAAAAAAGTTGAATTTTTTTTTTTCGTTAAACAATTGCAGAAACCCAGAGAACTGGAGAAAGAGAGAGAGAGAAACAGAGAGACATAGAGAGAGAGAGAGAGAGAGAGAGAGAGAGAGCGAGAGAGAGAAAGAGAGAGAGAGGTGTGTGGTTAAAATCTCCAGAGATCAGCGTTCATATTTGTTGCCTTCGGCTTCACATTCCTACTGATGACCAAAACTTTTTTTCTCTGCTTTCCATTTTACATCTATGGTGTCTTCTCTTAAATTTTGGGGGCTTTAGGGTTTTACTCTGAGCAATCATTGACCTTTTTAAAGCTCAGTCTGCTGCCCCTGCGCATCAAAAATCCTGCTGTTATCGAAGCAAAGTCCCTAAACTAAAAAGCCTAGTAGAAAACCTCAAGACAAAACAAAGAAACATCACAACATGAAGGAATCTACTACAGCAGGCTGCCACTGGTATGACACCATTGCTACCTGGTTTGTTTCAGCAGATGAGAGGGAATCGGGCCCAGGACCTTCTCCATCATGGCCAAATGCTCTTTACTGTCATGGCTCTAGATTAACGACAAATACAGTCAGGAGAGGACTTCTGAATGTTCCTGTGAATCTGTGAGAGTCTGCGTGTTACCGGGAAGAGCGTTCGTCCTTGGTAAAACTCTGTGAGGACGCAGCCCAGACTCCAAACGTCACACGACTGGTTCCAGCCCAGATCTTTGAAGAAACCCACAGTTTGAGATAAAAAGCGTGGACTGCCGAACTTGTAGCTGAAATGTATTAATTTTGTCAAACTTCACGTTTGTTGTGAACATACCCAGTATGATCTCTGGAGCTCGGTAGTGGCGCGTCGACACCAGGGACTCGTGGTGTTCGTGGTCAAATGTGGCGGTGCCAAAGTCGACCACCTTCATATCCAGACTCCTTGGTTCCCTCTTCTCATACAACTGATAAAACACACACACATTCATCACTGATTAGTAAGACCTTACATTACTTTTTTTTTTCTTTCTAAATTTTAGTGGGCTCTTACGGTCTCCTGGCTGGTCTCCAGGTCACAGTCGGAAAAGACAAACAGGATGTTCTCTGGTTTCAGGTCTGTGTGGGTCAGCTTGTTGCGATGCAGGACTGTGAAACACACAAAAATATAAATCTTCTCTCAAGTTGTTAAAGGTGGCAAATACAGAAACTTTAAAGACAATAGTATTACTGTGTGTTGATTTTGATGTCTTTCTTGAGTTTCCACAGCTGATTTGTGAACATATCCCTATTTATTCTATATCTGCCTGAATTTCCCCCCCTTATGATCATAGTCATCAATGTTTCTTTGTGTTTAAAAAATGTGCATCACATGGACACAGAACCAGGACCGTTCAGTCTTCTGAGGTAGAGGTGAGATCAGGGACAGAGTTCAATAGAGACAAAACCTGACTCACAGCAGACAGCTCTGAAGATCTGGTAGGCCATCTGTCGGATCTGCTCAACGCTGAACGGGTGAAAGTCGTTCCTTCGGAGGAACTCGAAGGTGCTGAGACCAAGCAGCTCGAAGACGATGCAAATGTGACCTTCGTGTTCAAACCAGTCTAGCATCCTGACGCAAGCACTAGGAAGAGAGAGGAAGGGATTTACATGAAATTACTGTTTCCATGAGGATTTATGGGGAATAAAAACTTTTTTTCTGTGGTTGATAGCATATGGACCTGTCCAGGTTGTACCCCTGCCTATCGCCTGTAATGAGCTGGGATAGGCTCCAACAGACCCCCGTGACCCTGTACAAGAACCGGCGGGTACAGAAATGGATCGATGGATGGATGGATAATAGCATATATTTTAATGTCTGGAGTTACTACCAACTCAAAAAGCTCAACATATCACCATTTATTTCCAGTTTTTGACCAGCTAGAGTCTGAAAATATGTCTTTCAGTGAGCCGTCCAGATGTTCAGAGTACTTTGACATCACAGACCCGACTACTGTTGCAAAAGTTGTAGCACCAATTTCCATACAAGGGGAGGGTGGAGTCAGGTACATGACTCCGCCCCTTTGTTAAACCAGCTGCTTTGAACAGAGCTGTAAAGACATGCTGAAAAGGGAGCTGTTGTATTGTATCTCTGGTATTTTGACAAGATGTTAAAGATGACTTATTAAGGCCAAATTGTGCTAGTTTGGCAACATGAGCATAATTTATTTCCTTTAAAGATTTAAAGACTAAAGGATGAAAATGTGAATCCATCTATCCTCATGACACAAACATTAAAAATTTTACATGTCAGGTTTCATTTGAAGAATCTGAAGCTGTGACTCTTACAATTTGTTTTCATCATCCAGACTCTTGATTTCCTCGAGCACGGCAATCTCAGATCTGGCTACCTCACAGAAACTCTCGAAGTTCCTCACAATCTTCACAGCCACGCGTTCATCTCTGAAGAAACAAACAAAGGAAACAAAGAAAGAGAGCGGAACCAATGCACTGTGTTATTTTCTCCTGGACTGTGGCAAATGGATTCGGTTTCTGCTGGAAGGTGGAGATGCGGCTTACGTGACTCTGTCGATGCACTCCACCACTCTTCCAAACGCTCCCTCTCCCAGCATCGAGACCACCTCATCTAGGAAGCACAGACGGAGATTCAGTTGGAGCTGAAATTTTAAAATTATGAAACTGTTTGCATGGAAGGAAAGCTGCACTGCAAAAAGTAAGAAAGCCAAGGATACTCTTCTTACCCCATTGACAAAGACTTTCTTGCTTAAAATAGGACAGTTTTGACTAGATTTATGAAATATTGGGTTTATTTCCAGACGGGCTGTTTTTGCAGTGTCTCGGTTGTGGTTTTTAGTTTATGAAGACTTTTATTTTCCTGTCTTAACCACTCCTGTCTTAACCACTGTTGATGCATCTTGGTACTTTCCCATTTCCCTGTAATCGAGGCTAGTTATAATAAACTGGAACTGATCAATCGCCAGCTGAAATTTCATCTGAAGTCATTTACTAAAAATTTGCACCTTCAGAAACTCTGCACATCAAAGTCAAGACAAGGATGAGAAAAATACTGTAAAGTACATCTTTCTTTCATTCTGAGGCCGATGTGATAGTCCAGGTGTCCGCCTTCGTCATCCTCACAGGTATCACCATCCTGATAGCCATTCACTTCATCGTCGTCAGTGCAGAGATCGTCGTCGCAGAGAAAAACTGATTCAAGCCGGATCGAAGAGTCATCAGACTGTTGGAAATGAGAAAGAAATAGGGTGACAATGTGACGTGTTGATTGGTAGAAAGTCTGATAGACCAGTAGAGGTTTTGTGTGTGTGTGTACTATCATGGTTTGAGCTTTTTGTAGGGTTTTGAGTTTCATTTATCGTATTTTAATTGGTTCTTTAGTTTTGAGCTTGTGTCTGTGATCTGTTTCCTGTTTTATTTTGAAAGTCTGTGTCCTTGCGTTTAGCTATATTTTGACTTCCCTTGTTCCCATCTGTCTTGATTGTGTGCACCTGTGTCTCCTTAGCCCTGCAATTCATGCACTTAAATTTTCCCATTTTGGAAAAAGTGCTATTATTTACTATTTTAGTTAACTGTTAAAGGTTCATGGCTCATTTGACAACTTTTGAACTTTGACATCTTGTCTTTCTGGGTTTTGTCTCTTGTGTTTTGTGCTCCCTGTGTGTCTTGATGAGTATCTCATTAATATATCTGACATTATTTATCTTTTTCTTAGCGTGGTTATTTTGAGCTTGTAAAGCACTCTACAGTCTCTTGTTTTTTGTTTTTTTTTAATTTGGGCAATATATAAATAAACACAGATAAGGCCTTGAGCTGCCTTTATTTGGGTTGTGTGAGTAACCAAAAGGGATTTTTCTTTTCCCACGTATGATGGGACATATATGTTAAAGGAGGTTGTCTCTAACAGTGGACACACAAGGACACAGTTCAGGCCACAGAGGGACGCTGGGAACAGAAACCCAGGGGAAACCATCGTACCGAGTCATAAATTTCCACGGTTGTTTGTTGCTTGGTGCTTCCAGACTTTGTGTCGGTGCGACAGTTGGCTTCGGGGATGTCACCACCTACCAGGAGACAAATGGCGGTTTATTCCTCAAAGAACTCTTCAGGAACATTAAATGACTTGTGTCCGAGTCCCAGAAACAGAATAATAACCAAAACCCTTCACACTGTCTGGAACAGAATAGTGAGTTTATTTATTTATTATTACCTCTCCAGGTTTTGCAGTCGTTGTCCTTCCTCCCCATTACGCTGACCTCTGTGACCCCACTTTAATGTCCTGGAGGCCTGTTGCTAACTGGACAGAAGGGGAAACATACGTTAAAACAATAGACAGAAATTTATCTGTAGCCACTACCATGTAACAATATTTATGCCATTTGGGTAAGGAAAATACTCAAGAAGATTTTTCTTACCAAATTGACAGAAATATTGTTGCTTAAAATCAGAAATCAGTAGGATTCTTTAAACTAGCAAAAACAGTCTTAAAAAGGTGTTTTTTTAACCTTCTGAGAAATGAGTTTTTGCAGTGTAGATT
>JAOWBL010050480.1:0-24290 GCA_028564865.1 Zenarchopterus dispar | reverse complement strand
TATATATATATATATATATATATATATATATATATATATATATATATATATATATATATATATATATATAATCCTTTGTGCTGCAGAAAGAATCAGCAAGTCAGGAGCTCTACAAGGTTGTACTAATAATGTGTTCATGTCATAAGCAGTGAATGGTAGTGATGACTAAGACACTTTAATAATATTTATTTGATTTGCTTTTGAATTTATTGAAAGTTGGCAATTTGAGTTGCTCTTTGATTAAAGTGTCCTCACATGGTATATTTGAGTTACAACAGACTTCCAGTGGGATGTAGTAATAGAGAGTCCATGCTTGCTTGAATAGAACAGTATATTATCTTCTTTTTAGCTATCATTTTCTGTTCTTCAGTGTTTTCTTCAGGCTGTTGTCTTCACTGAAAGTCTCAAATTTTTCACTTAAAAACTTCACTCAATTCATGTTTTCTAAAATTGTGTAACACGTTTTAGGGTGAAATGTCTTACTCCTGCATGATTTCTTCCATACATTAAAAGCCTCTCATATGACAGTGTGATACAGATGTGGACAAATCTGATGGTGCTCCTCCATTAAAGACAGAAAAACCCACAACTGTCACTGAAATAATTTGAAACTGACAAAAGTCATAATAAATAATATTTTACTGAGAATCAGCTAATGAAAATCAGACATTCAAATGTGGTTCAACAGGACCATTTAAAAAAATAAGAAAAAGGAAAAAAGAAACTAAGAGATGGATAATACAAATTTTAACCAAAGAGCCGAGAACAACTTCCAAAGAGATTGAAGGTGACCTCCAAGGTCAAGGTACATCATTGTCATATCTCTCCATTCATCCCTGTTTGAGCCAAAATGGATGACTGAGGTGGACTCCATTTCAAAGCAAATTATAAATAAGCAAGACTGGAATATGTCAAAATGCATATTGATCAGCTTCAAATTGGAGAATGTCCTCTGTACAGAATAAACAAAACTGGAGCTTTTTGGAAAGTCACATCAGCGTTATGTTCCCGAAAGCAAAAATGATTCATTCATGTTCTGAACATCTATTTTCAAATAATCAGTTTTGTTTTGTGTGTGGTTGAGCTTCTTTTCCCACTTGTGATTTGTTGTTAAAATACAGCTTTATAGACCAGTCAGGTGACCAAGTTACTCTAAAATCATGTAGACCCTCTGTTGGCAATCAGTCATGTAATATGACCAGCCAAATGACTTTAAGACTTACAAAAATAGCAATCTTGTAATTTAAACCGCTCAGCAATCTGCCAACTTGAATAGTTGTCTTGTTTGAAAGCAGCCTAAGACTAGACTAAAGCTTATATTTTAAAAGGTTTCCAACATTAGTGTTTGTAATTTTTCTTTTGAAACATGTGCTCCATTTAATGTTATTTGGTTCAGTGTTACTTGAGGTTCATTGTACATGGACATGTTATTGAGATGCACTGATTGTACATTTTCTTTATTATTCTGTTTCAAAATATTGTGTTCTTTGACCAGGCTTCTGTTTTTTACTGATGTAGACCTTACATTTGTTTGTGTATACTATATGTTCATGTGTGGATAATGAAGACATTTACAGGTTAATAAAATGATATGAATCAATAAGAGGAAAAGTTTGAGTACTTTGAGTTTAATACAATGTCAACATGCTGAAAAGCTCACAGGCTGAGTGCAGATGTTAAGCAGACATGATTTTAAAAAATCATTAAAAAATCATGGAAATCCAGGATTTACTCACTTAGTCTTGTTTAAAACTGACTTATATTTGCAAATGAAGCAATTATAAGGGGATTATATTAGTCAGGGTAATTCAGCCTCAAAGGGCTATAAATGGCCTTGTTCTTCTTAAATCCATGATAGACTGAATACATATATTTTATTTATCATTTTATTTAGTGATGAATCTTAATGTATCAATAAGATTCATTATGATTGGACCAAAGATGTCCTAATGTCCATTGTGATATTTAATAAATTTGTGGAGAAATAATCTGTAGAGTCATGTCACCAGCATGGGTAAAAAGAAGACTTTAAAGAAAAGTCACCTCAAGGAAAATCTGTCATTTATTTTCTTCTTGCCATAAATATGAAGGAAAACAGCTGGAGGCAAGAATATTGTTTTAAAGTAGTTGGATAAGGAGGTTAATAGACATTCAGTAACAGCATGATGATTTTGTAAGGCATGTGTATTGAAAATGTGAACTGGCAAGACATTTATTACAGCTGCAACCAAAAGTTTTTATGCATAATTTTGAAAAACATAACAACCTTCTTCTCTCAATCCTGAACTATAAAGCTGAGAAATTTTTTTCTGCTGCTGGTCACTTAGGACACCATTTTTTGCTCTTGTTCTTTTTTAATTTTTAGTATACATATTAGGGAATATTTTAGTTCTCTCTTCAGGAATTATTTTTTTCAGAAGTTTACTTGCATTTGGGTTTGCATTTGGCTTTTTATTCAGTCCCCCACAAGTTTCTTACAATAACTTGCTGGAACTTTGGTCCATTCCTTCTGACAGAACTGGTTCAGCTGCATGAAGTTTGTGGGGTACTTCATACAGTATTTCAAAGGGGTGCACACAATTTTCTGATTTAGATCAGAGCATTCTCTACTGTAATTAAGCCATTTTGCAGCTAATTTTGAGGTATGCTTGGGTCCTTGTGCTTGTGGAACCCTCATCCTCAGCAAAGCTTTCACATTTTTGTCTGATGCCTTGAAGTGGTGCTATCTATTTTTTGAAGTGTAACATTCCTACTACAGCACACAGCATGATGCTATCATCCTCATTCTTCAGGGTTTGGATGTTGTTCTGTGACTTATACACTTCCCCCTTTTCCTCCAAACATAAAAATGATCAATGTGATGAATCTGCTGAGTTTTGGTCTCATCAGACCACAGCACATTTTTGAAAGTTTCTTTTTTCTGAGCTTTTGTTGTTTTGCTTTTGTACCAATGTGGTTAATGATAGTCCCCTAATGGTTTCAGGCATCATCTTTACAAGGTATGTTGTTGTTGTTCTAGGTTGTTGTTGTTCTAGGGTTCATTTGCACATTTTACTCCAGCGCCTTCATCTCTGGGACACACAAACCATTTCTGTCCTGAGACGAAGACTGTGTACCCCCATGCTTTTAATACTTGCATTATTGTTTGATTAGATGAACATGGGATCTTCAGACATCTGAAAACTGAACACAAAAATAACTTGACTTGTTAGGACATGGTATGTTCCATGATTCTTTTCTTTGTAGCTTGACTAAGTTTTGTTGATTTTCACTTTTTGCCCTATAATGAGATTATTGTGTTTGAAGGTGTGCCTTAAAAAATACACAAAGATGTACAACCAATTTACTCAAAAAATGTCAGTTTATCAGAATCTTCTTTAACATGTGGTATTTTTAAAGCTTTTAAATGTCACAGGCAGCCTAGTGAATGCAAGTGTTTGACTTTGAAGAATGTAATAAAATTAAATTTATCCACCCATTAGCTATCCCAATAGTTCCTATATAGGTTCACAAGGTCTTCTGGAACCTATTGTTTCACACCCTGGAAAGCTCACCAGTCCATCACAGGGCCACGTACAAATAATACACACACTCACATGATAAACTGAGAATATACCCAGTTAGCGTAATATACATTTTTCAACTGTGGGTGGCAGACAAAGTACCTGGAGAAAACCCATGCAAAAACAGGGAGAACATGCAAATAGCACCCAGAAAGGCCCTTGCTGGGATTTGAACCACATACCTTCTTGTTAGGGTACAGTGCTTTTTTTGTGCTTACTTGAGTCAAGCTTTGTCTTTCTTTGTGGAATTTCAACAGCTGCAAAGAACTGGCATGGCTTTTCTTCTTTTCTTTTTTTGTTTTGTTTATCATCTTGGTTTTTCCAGATTAGCTCTGTTTCATCTTTTTTTTACAGTGGCATTCCTTCTGTGTTGGTGTAGCTTTGAGTTCCACTGTACTCCTCAGTCCTGATAGTTCATGCCTGGTCTCATCTGTGCTTGTGTTCATATATTGTCCCACCTTTTCTGCCCTTTCTACTGGTCTGTTGGTATCATTTGTCTGTCCTGCTCCCTGTGTGGCTTCATTCATGTTAACAATTTGATTACTGTATTTTGAGTTTTGACTATCCTGTACTTGTAGCAACATTTGGTTATGATTAAAAAGCTTTGTGTGACTCCTGCTTCCTGTTCCTGTGGTCTCCTTATTTTTTCTGTTATTCTGTAACATAGTTTTTGCATTTAACCGTGTCATAAAAATTTGATTATAGCCTTCTATTGTTAAAATTATAATTGTTAAAATGAGGGAAAGATCTGCTTTATAGATGGAAAAAAATAATTAAAAAATATGTCTTGCAAACAAATTATTTCACTGCTGAAGAATGTATTTTATATCTCCATTTATCACTTGAGTTTGTATTACTCTTTAGTTGCATAAAACGTCAGTTACAATACTTTCTTCTCCATTAAACACATTTGTTTCCCTCCTTCAACTTTCTCTTGTGATGCAGTGATGCACTGTAATTTCTTAGCCGATGCAGATTTCATGGCAACAAAGAAAAGGAAAACACACAGGCATATATTCCATTTGTATTCCATAAATGCCATTATTATGGCCCTATCAAAGCTGCCAAAACTGGGAATTTTGAAGTTTGAATATGTCTGAGCAGGATCAAACAATTCTGTGTTTGTAACTTAACCACCTTGCATATTGTTACTGTTTTGAATATCTTTATCATTTTTTTGTGTATTTGCTGCATTTAGAGTAATGATTATTTGTAATATGAGCCATAAGCAAACACTGACTTAGTAACTAATATTGAACCTGAAAACTTTTCTCGCCTTTGGCTCTTTGTTGATGTTGGGGATGTGATTTCCATCTCTTTTTCGTCCTGCCTGTTTGGCAGTTTATTCACTTGGATTTGCTGTCTAGCTAATATATGATTGATTGTAGGAGTAGGAGACACTCCACTGCCTTTGACATCCCTCCCCCTCAGCATGGCTAATGGGCCATCCAAAGGCAGGTGCATTTTTGTAAGTGTGTCTTTGTAAGTGGCATGGACAAAAATCAGTACAACCACTTTTATTTATTTATTTGCTTTAACCCATCTCATGATATTGACAGATTTAGGTCATTGCCACCATTGAGTACATTCATATAAACATGTGAGAAAGTACTCCTTGGTCCAAAGTGTGTCAGTGATGTGCTACCGTGTATGTGGAAGTCACTGCTAAATGAAGCAGAATGAAAGGTGTGTTTGACGTGGAATTCAATCGAATCAAATGGCCCACTTATCGTATTACGCCCCCTACCCCCAACTCATATCCGCCAGTCTCTCATCATAACCTTTCTTTCCTCACACCCTCATAATCTACACCCACTTCTCTCCACTCAAATTTCTCCTTGAAGCACCAGAAACACAGTCCATCAAGCAATTTTCCATGAATGAGTTTTTCTTTAAAAAAATGCAAGCCACCTTCTTCTATCCATCTTCACTCAGCACCACCTTCACCCTTTGTCTGCACCCCTTTGATAAGTTTTCTATAATCCTCCTCCTTTCCTTTGACTGAACATTAAGGTCTACGCAAACCTGACTGCTTTCTCTTATCCTCTTTTTTTTCCACAAAAGCACACAATAAATGAAATACAATTGACTTTTTGTTCTTCTTTGGTTATTACGTTTGTGCTGTCCATCTCTCTCTCTGTCTCTTCAGACGCTTGTGTAATGTGGTTAACAAAAGCAGGCTGCTTTGCCTAGGTCATGGACGGGAAACAGGATGGGAGGATAGAGGGAAACTGAGGGAGAAAGGGGCGGTATGACCAGAATCTCAACGAGTTGTCCTCGATGACCGATCGAGGTCGCATCATTGTAACACTGCGGCTCTGTTACAGGGTAGTCTTGTAATCCAGGATATGTGAATGTGTCTGTGCATTTTGACGTGTGGAAGTATGTGAATCATAATAAAAGTTCAAGTGATGAGAAAATGTAGCATTTAAAATGAGATTAGCAAAGGCCTGATTTAGTGAACAACTGCTCAGATGATAAAGATCTTTTACCCACCATGTCCCCTGCCATTTCTCTTTTGTCATTTCTTAAAATTGCACATCAAAAGGTTTACTCTCAACATCTGCTAATCATATGCTTTGACACTATCAGCAATTGGATGGAATTGAAAGCATCAATCTTGCTACAGCTGATTCAACATTATCTGCTGAATTATCACCCATAATCTGATTGCATACATTTCTTTTGTATCTCGTCAAAGTCATTCACTGGATCTAATCAGAGCCTGGCAGACCCTTGCTGTAGCTCTGCCCCCATATTCTGAAGTCAAACGCTCCATGACTTCTAGCTTACATCCTTTTGTTGCTTTACATTTATCCTATTCAAGATTTATCATTAACACTATTCACTGAATAATACTGGGATGCTTTTAATGTCACAATTCCAAGCAAATGAAGCAGGTTTTGTGCTTGACATTGGCACTGACGATCCACTTCGGCAAGTCTTTTATCCTCTGACTGGCCCGTACAGGCAACACCCTCTCTGGAGTGAATAGAAGTATCAGTGAGTAGATTTATGGAGCCTCATTACCCTTTTATTACTATAAGTAACAATGAATAATTGTTTGTAATCAGAACATTGGGTTGGTGAGAACAGTATTAGGTTCACCTCATATATCACTGGGCAAATACTGGTGTGTATAAACAGGTGACTGTGAAGAATGAGGAAAGTATCGAGAAGAAACATCTCATATTTGTAATTGTTTAAACCCCAAGTGAATATGATCATGCACAATGGCAAAAAGGCCCAAAAGTTTGGCACAGACTGGTGTGTGTATGCGTACACATAGATGCCTTCACTCTCAACACAACCATACGTTGTATACGCTCTTGATGCACTTGTTAGAGGAATTGCTTATTAGTAAAGTGCAATTAATCACAGGCTTGTGCTGGTCACCCGGGCAACTGAAAACCAGGGAACATTGAGAGCAGTGGGGAGTGGACTCCAGCAGTCTCTCTAAATGGCTCTAATGTAACATGCTGTGCTGTAAGCACCGCTGCTTGGTTGTTTGTCAAAGGAGCACCATGTGCACACACATGCCAGATATTAGAGGAGAAAAAGATCATTTCATCATGCTGACAGGAATGCGAGCACTAATAAATATCCTCGTTCTATTGTGCAGTTCTCTTTTGTTCGGACACTTTTGTCTGCATCACTTTGCATTTGACAACAACAACAAATGTGCTCTCAAACAACATATTTGTAACAAATACTCTACCGCGGTGCTCGTTTCGATTTGCCGTCATGACTCCGGTGTTGCACAAAATGTCACATTTCAGAGAAATAACAATAAGATTTACAGCACAAAATAAAAGCCTCAATTCCCACACCATATGCTCCCCATGGGGTGTTCGCAGCTTGGATGATGAGGGCTGTTGAAACTCCACCTCCCGGAGGGCAGAGCTTCATTGGCACTGCTCCTTCTGGGGGTAATAAACTTCCATTGATCCAGTGACAACCCTGATTAAAATCAATTCCGAGTCCATAGTGTCCCAGTGTGGCAGACTGTAGAGACTATCAAACAGTAAGAGATGGTGTGTGTGTGTGTGTGTGTGTGTGTGTGTGTGTGTGTGTGTGTGTGTGTGTATACAGCTTGCATGAGCATTTTTGGAAAACAATGTATGTGTAATAAAATTAACTTCTCCCAACTGCCTGTGGAGTCACTGTTTCTCGTAGATGGTCTTTATTGTGCTGCACCTTTATCTTAATGTCTCAGAATATCTGAGTGATGAACAAGAATCCTATAATAAACAAAAACCTATAGCTTTCTGACTATGCTATTCATTTAATAGAAATATAGTCAAAAACATAATATGGACAATATTAAGGATACCTTTCTTGCTTTTATAAAAGTTAAGAGGAGCTGTTGATCATAAGCCCTTAAACTGATCATCAGATGTGCAGACTTTTGGCAGTTCACTGGACTGAAGCATCTATGTCTCTGTTAACACAATGCCAGTAGGGAAAGATGTATGCTGCAAAATTTGCTTCTCAAAGAATATTGCTTGACAATCTGAGAAAGGTTATAAAATCACTTCCAAACCATTTGGATTCCAACATTCCTACAGAAAGAAAACAAATACAAAAGTCAAAATTATTCATAATACTTAGCACGAGTGCAGGTTCCAACAACTTCACCTCAAGGTCAGGCCAACAAGAGCAGTTTGTTTTGAAGAGTTGCCGAGAGAAAGATACTCTTTTATTCCACATTGCAAAACTGCATCTGAAAAAAAAGTCAAGGCTTTTAAACTTCTGGAATAGGAGTTGTTTTGCTTTTATGCCCAGCATCATGTTCTGCAAAAAAACAAACACTGCATGGAATGAGGATTATTTGATTTTGTTTTGTACCCACAGGACCTGAGCCAAAAATGTGAGACCATTTGTCTGACAGTTGAATCATGGTTGACACTGGGGCATGCAGTAGTTCAATCATCTGAAGAACTCCAGCAGATTTACATCAAAATGTTTGAAAAATTAAAGACTCAAAATTTTGGAATAGCCTAGTTGGCAGCTCAGTTCAAACGAAATACTATGATGAGACCTTAAGAGAGCTGTTCAGAAGTAAATGCCCATAAACCTTAATGAACTTAAATAATCTTGTAAGAATATAATTTTTTTTAGATTGCTATATTCTGTAAATAATTCCTGCTAAAAATGGGTGTACATGCTATTGAATCACAGAGATTCCTCAGTATTTTTTTCTGGGATTTTTTTTTTCTTGTGGCTTTTGTTAAAAATAGCATAGTGAAAAAAATATGTTTCGTTCTTTGTCTGAACCTTTACCTTCTGTATGGATATTGCTGTAATGATTATTGATTTTGATCAGACTCAAGTGAAAATTCAGCACTGTGCTTTCATTATTCTTCCAGATCACTGATACAGATGTGCCATAGTGCCACTGTGCACATCTGGCAACTCTAAGCAAGGTTCTTTACTGTTACTCTCCGTGTAATCGTCTGGGGGGAAAAGACAAAACAAAACTATTTTGTCAAAATAATTTTTGTACTGTTTGTTACAGTCTTTTTTTTTCTTTTTTTTTTCTTGAGGTTTACAAGAAAAATTACACCTGTTTGGCTCCACCTCAGGCAATACATTATATGCCCTGAGTTTGCTAATTTAAAAACTTTTGACAACACTAACAAAGCCTTTAAGAATTTCTCCACACATAAATGCATCTTATAAGTTGTAAAATAAACCACATGATTTCTTAGGCATTGAAAAGTTTTACCAGATATCTAAAATCAGCATTTTACTGGCTTAAAATTGTTCAATCATTCTTACCTTTTGCTGATGTGGCCCTGACATTTGTGTGGAAAAATGTATTGCCTATATTCAGATATTTGTTGAATGCCCCACCTTTGAAGCAAAACCTTTGGATTAGTTTTTTTTTTTTTTCTATCACATTCAGTGTTATAGTTTTTAGTTGTGGTTTTCACAGCTGCAGCAGCACCACAACATTGCCTCTGCATAGCATTTCCTGACTAACCTAAAGATCTGTTTCCTTTCACAGATGGGCCCCTTGTGTCTTGAGCTTGTATTACCTCAGCTCAAAGGGGTTCAGCAATGGGTGTTACTGCTGCTGGAGCCAATGGCTCAAAGAGTTACATCCCAAGACCACTGTGGTCCTCTAATGCACTTACATCCTCTTTAGGGAATTCTGCAGAGCAAGGATTTCCCACCTTAACATAAAGCTCTGATTTTCCTTTGTTACTCAGTGCTACTTTTTTTCTTCCATTTTTATTTCCTTTTGCACTCTTCAAAATTTTTGAAGGGGATGGAGTTAAATCTTTGAGTGAAGTTACACCTTTATGTATCAAAGCTGAAACAGAGCTTGTGGTGATTTTTTTGTTCTAAATAAAATGTAGACAAGGATAGCATCTGATGAAAGGATACATTTCATAGGGCAATAAGAGGAGTGTGCAAAGTCTGTAATTTTTGGTTTGATGATCTTTAAAGTATCCAGTTCTGGATCAATACTGCTGATTGTCAGCAAAATGGTCAGCAATGGCACAGAGTATAAAGCAACGCACTCCCAAAAGATCTGTAAGAACAGCCCTCCACACAGCTTCAGGACACCACATTGATTTAAAATAAAAGTGAATCTCTCCATTAATTGATTCACTCTGATCTTTTTGAAGCAAAATCTACTGGTTTCCTAATTCAGACCCAACCATCAGACATAGACCCCACTGATGTCGGGACTTTGGCTCAGCATCAAGAGTGAATCCGCTCTGGCCTCTGAACTGAGACAGTTGGTCTCTGAATGCTAATGATGGTGATTAGCACAACACTAGTAATGATGTCATTCACCGCTCGGAGGCACAAAGGGAAATGTCCTTTTGGCCAAGGAGGAAAAGCACTGCAAAATGGGGGGGGGGGCAGTGAGCCATGAATAGAAATTACTTACCTCCCATTCTCAAAGGATGCCCAGAGTTCCTTGAGGTAAGAAACTAGTTTCATGTGCTCTTGATAGGTTTTTCAGATTCTAACTTTACTATCCCTTTGGGAATTGATATTCCTCCCAAAGTTGTAAAGTAATGAAAAGCATATGTTTCAGTCTGATTGATTTTATTTTCACCCAAGAAAATGAGCACACCAAAAAAAAAAAAAAAAAAAAAAAGTTTCAATGTGCTTGAATTTTCTTTTACTGGAGCACCTCACTTAGAAAGATCAATAGCACGACATGGTTTGCAAGATCAAACTCCAGCTTTATCTTATATTAAAGAAAAAGCAAAAGAAATCAAAAACATCAAACTGAATGTACCTGTGACTCACTATCATAGCTGTTGTTCTCAATAAACTGAAATGGAGGAAGATCTGACGCAAGACTGGCTCTGTCTCATGTCTGATTGTGCTCCAAACTGAACAAACAACATCTTTAGAAGAGATACTTTTTAAGGCTGGCCTTATTGCATTTGCATTTAAGGAGGGTTCCCTGTAGAAGTGAAAAATTTGTGGAGAGTATTTTCTAATAATTAATTACATATTTTTACCTTTTTGCCACTTTAATAATCATTGACCTACTATTTAACACAGAAAAATGCATGTCTCAACGTATTTTGAACATGATTCAAAGGGTTTTCTCTTTTTAAATGCAGCGCTTAATGCTTTTGTGACTTAATCCTTATCTTGCTATTAAATTTTTTTTAAAATTCCAAAACATGAAAAACAAAGGAATTAAACCTTAATTAAGCTTGATATTGAAGCCTCGAGACTGCAGTCTATAAGTGATAATTTCTTAAATGTCAAAAACCCAATAATTTGCTTTCCTTTTTTTCAATCTATACAACTGTACAGATTGAATAAAATTGATATGCATGTTTCAGAGTTAAAATGTGGAAAAGTAATTAAAGCACATCTGGCATCACACTGTCACCCAAAATGAAGTTTATTGTTATAATGCATTCACCACAAGACATAATTTTGAAGAGCATTTTGCTAACTGTGCTGAATTTTTTTTTTTACCAGACATCAAAAAGCTCTTGGCATGCAGGTTACAGTGTAAAGAAATAATTTACAGTTGTCAGAGAGTTACGTGATTGGTGGCTTGATGAGAAAACACATATGTTTTGAACTTTACTTTCTATAACATATTAAATAAAAAGGTATAAAATCAAGCTGCATGCTTTAACTCCCAAAATATAGTTTAGATGGGCTTTGATCAATTTTTTGTTACTTCTCAGTGATTCTAGCTTTATCGTACTTGTCAGGCCTTTTTTTTTTTTAATGAAATGCAAGGTGGATTTGAGTTAAAAGTCACAAATGTTTCTTTGTGTTGCTTTAAACTGATCCTATCACTCCCCTGCTCACCTGCTTATCTGGCCACAATCCCAAACTGGGAGAATATTAAAAAATATTAACAAGACATCACATGCATCATGCTCTGTGTGTTACTTGACAGGTCTGCAGTCCCAACCATAGTTACACTAATCATATATTGACTTTGCAAAACCTTAAGAAACTTTTTTCAAAATACTAACATAACACTTTCTCACACACTGAGTTTTGCAGAGACTGGGGATCTTCTTGAGTCATTATTTACATGACAACAACCAGGTTGTTTGGAGAATCAAAGATCAACAACAGTGCTAATTGGCTTTGGACACAATCTGCAGTATTGACACAGTTTGCATGAGACAAGACGAAAGGTTTGTGATAATATTAAACAAATTTGATTTTGTCTTAATGCGAAGATGTGGGAAAGACTCCATTCAATTTGTTCTGACTGTCACGCTACACATTAGAAACTGAGTTCACACCACAGTTTCAGTAAGTTTCTTTAAGATTTTCTTTCAATTGTGGAAATTTGTCTGTGACCCTAAAATCACTTGTAAAATCATTATGTATAAGGTTGGCATGAGACTCTTGGTACAACAGTTGTCAGAACTAAGTAGGGATTTTTTTTTTAAATTACTCCATAATCCTCATAATAAACAAGTTCAGGCATTACCTGATGGCACAGCAGAGCCAGTAATTGCTGTGTACTTCTTCTTTTCTTTTGTTCATCATGTATAATCCACCAGACTGTTGCTCTTGTTTATAATCATTCCAACAGTTAAATACTGTGCCTCTGCAGAACTTTTGTTTTCCTACCACCAATAAAAATGAATTATGTTGATAAAATCCCACCCTGTGGACACCAGGACACCCATTTGTAATTTTATTTTTAACTCTGTCCCTGCCGGTGTCAAATTGCAGGCATGCAGCCTCAGGATAAACTTCAGAGAGCGACCTAGCGGTTCTGATTATTATTAGCTGTTTGGTTTTCCAGCATAAGCTACCAAATTCCTCAGAACTGAGAACATATTTGAGATAAGATTAGTGTCATGATCTCCGCTAATAACATTGTCAAACCAAATTGTCATATTAAACCATAACTGTTACATTTCTAATATGGCTAAAAGCTATAGATATAAATACATTAGCAAAGCAATACTTTCACTTGCATGACCTCATATAATTAACTTCTTGTTTTCATAATCTCTCTCTAGTCCTGCTGTGTATGTTACAGCAGAATTAACCTACATATCAAAACTGGCCATTGGAGGGTGCTGAGAGGGCAAACCAATGTCAATGACTGGAGATGTGGGCAAATGTGAAGAATTACATTGAAAGAAGAAACAAGAATGTGTAGTCATATCCACTTTTGAACAATTAGACTTTGAGAGACTTTTTCTGCTCGTTTTTTGTAAACCTTTCAGAACTCTGATAACCACATTTTTGTTCACCTCTGAAGCAGGTCTTCATATATTTTGTCATCCCTGGATCGGGTCAATCTTTCAGTTTTTTAACACCTGACTAAAGCAGCACAAAGGAATTTTTATGACACTGTTCAATATTTACTCACACTCTCATTTTCTCCTGCATCAATAATTTCATGAGTGTTTTAGTTGCCACTGCCACAATATTCACTGCATCTCTTTGAGGTTCTTTCATCATTGCTGAGATGTGACATGGCAAGCAAAGTTGTTCCAGGAGACAATGACTTTGAGCTGTTTTTGCCAATAGGGATGGAGGATAGCAACAGCTGCAGGGCACTTCCTAAAAGTAAACAAATAATAATAATAGTTATGATAATGTTCTTCCTACTGGATACCTATTTTAGCCATTTTTTAATAGATCATGCCATTTTTGGGACCCCATTTCTGTTAAACCACAGTAACCCTGCTGTCATATCAACAGAGTAACACTTGTCATGCCATAATTAAAAAAACAAACAAAAAAAAAACAAAAAACATGAAACTGCAAAATGTGATTTGGACACACTCTGTGATTTCCAAAGTGTGATTTGCAACTAAATAGACAAATTCTGCTGTCTGCATCACATATATTTCCTTTTGTGGGATGTTAAGTTCAAAAAATGAAAAGCAATATAGGGAGTTGTTTGTCCTCTTTTATTTTTATATAACAACTTTATAACTTTAAAGATGCAAAATGTTTCTTGGAGTATAACTTTCCTACCCTTCATAAGAGGTAAAACTCAGTTGAACTGGTATGTTTTCAATTCCAGTGAAATGCAGAGTATAACTCTTTTTATGTATGTACAAAAGTTAACTCAGTTCCTGCCTAGTATATTAAAAAGTTTGACTTAGCTTCAAGCATTTTGACTCCATGTACCACAAACACCTGTAAAACATGGATGCTTATACTTCCTGTCCCAAAAATATTATGACATAAACATAAAGTTTAGATGTAACATACTGTATTATGTCACAAAACACAAAGAAGAGATAAGGAATAGCCTCAAAAACCTAATCTGTGTACACATGGGAGAAGTATAAAAAGCAAAGCAGAAATCATATTTAGGTGTAGGATGCAGAAAAAGAATGAATTTCAAAAAGCTTTCACCACTGTCTTTTGAATCTACATTAGTGTAATCCACAATGCACAGCCGTAGCTTCATGCACTTCAAACATTACACCAGACAAAAGATCATAAAAGCATTTTAAGAAGAAACACTGCAACCCCAGGCTGTTACACACAGCATTCCTGAGTGCTCATGATATAATGATCATTGTGAGATGCACGAAGTAACCCACGCTCTGCTATCATATACAATCCCTGGATGTGAGCGCCTCTTATCCTCGTAACATAAAGAGCATTGATCTTAAAGTAGGACTGTCAGCACATAGGTAGGGCATAGGCGCAAATGTTTATGACAAGATACATATGGACAAGGGAATTACTTCTAATTTTAAGAATGAAATATGCTCTTTATCTTGACAAACACAAAAACACTCACACATAGTGTGCATATACACTTTTACCTGGAAATCTGCTGCAGTCATTGTCACTGAGCTGACAATCCAAGAGCTGCAGTCAGCATTGTCAGCCATAAGTCCCCAGCTTCTGTGCCTCTGCTTAGAGCTCAAAGGACAACTAATAAACACACAGACACACTGAAATGGTTATATGCATCAATGTGGAACTCTCCTAGAGCACTCACGCTAACGTGTGTGTATATGTACTCTCTGAGAGGCAACAAGCAAATAACTCTCAGCTCCAACTGCAGCAGGTATGGAAACAGTTTTAATCCTATCATGCTTAACAGATGACTGGACTTTAAGTTGGGGTTCACCATAGTCGGATACATGCACCTAACTCTGCTCAATCTGCTCATGTCAACTGTGGAAATGTCAAATAGAACAAGAAGAAAAATGAAGAAACTTCTCATTATGTCAGATTTTCAAATTACCCCCAAGGCACAAATTCAAGACTATCACATTTTTTTCTTCTACCTTTTTTGCATTAGTGTCACAATGCAAGATGTTGCCTTGGGCAACATGCCTAAAAACCAAGCAGAATTGATGTTTAATGAGGATTATTTTCACTGCTTCCTTATCACAGTCATGTCACCACACAGTGGCAGTTTTAATACTGTGTGTCACTCAAGGCGCCCCGCACAATACCGGGAGGACTATCAACATCCACTTACCTGGCCCTTAATTCACATATTTACTTCCAAAGATCCACTCTCTTTCTCACACGCAGACGGGTGGTTACACCAAAGATTGCATTTTCACTTTCTTTCACAACCTGAGGCAAGATAAGCTGTGTTTTTTCATCAGAGGCAAAGCAGATAGAAGATAACAAAATCCAGACCCTTTCAGACCTCTAATGGAATGACGTGCTATCAAAGGAGTTCAGAGGGCAGACAGATTGATAAAGGTGAGACTCACCATACTACCTTGTTATGCTGACATTTAAAATACAAAGAAAGACCATGAGCCAAAATCCATTTTATCTCCACTTCCTGTTCAACAAGTAGAAGGCTGGTCCAAGAGAACTTTGTAAATGGAATGACGAATGTCAGCATTTGTTTGTATCTTGAGGGGGCTTATATTTCTGAAGGTTGCAATTATTAGGCTAATTGTTAAATTTAAATCATAGAATGACACTTCAGTGCTTTTCCATCTTATAAAGCTTTGGCTCTGAAGGTCGTTGTCCTTGCTGCTGTTTCACTATTTTATTAATGATTGAGTGGTAACTACACTATATTGCCAAAAGTTTTCGCTCACCCATCCAAGATCCATAAAGACATGGATCAGAGTCTGGTGTGGATGACATTGACTGGCCTGCACGAAGTCCTGACCTCAACCCAAGTGAACACCTTTGGGATGAATTAGAGTGACCCAGGCCTTCTTGTCCAACATCAGTGTGTGACCTCACAAATGCACTTCTGGAAGAATGGTCAAAAATTCCCATAAATACACTCCTAAACCTTGTGAGGAGCCTTCCCAGAAGAGTTGAAGCTGTTGTAGCTGCAAAGGGTGGACCGACATCATATTGAACCCTATGGAGTAGGAATGGGATGTCCCTTAAGTTCATATACAAGCCAAGGCAGGTGAGCAAATACTTGTGGCAATATAGTGTATCTCTGAGCCTAAGTGGAATTATTTTTGCAAAACAGTATGAATAAAATCATTATAATGTTTGAAAATAATCTAGAGTTCCATTCAGGAATGTAACTTGAAACATTACATTTCTGTAATAAGAAACAAGCTGTGCCTGTGTTGTTCAGTAGTTAAGGGCTCCAAATTATCAACAGGTTTTTCTTTATATTCTAGCACTGATGTTTACTATTTTTTCTAGACTGCTTTGGTCATTATTTAAAGGTTAGAACCTCCACATTCACTTAAGCACTGTTTGGGATTTGCAACCATTTAAGTAGTGCAATAAATCTACCCTTTGTTTTGGTCATTGTTGTGCATTGATAACTAATTTGTATCATTTTATTTTACATGCAGAGTCAGTAGCTATAGGGTGGATATGAGGACAAAATCTGATATTCTGTGTAGCCTTAACATGTAGTAGGCAACAACAGTGATTTACCAAAACAAATAAGACAACAAATGGGAATGAAATGTTAAAAAAGAAAATAATAATAATAATAATAATAATAATAATAATAATAATAATAATAATAATAATAATAATAATAATAAAGGTAACCTTAAGTTGTACAAGTTAAAAATCACTCTGCACTCTAGTTGGGATCTTCAGGGTTAAAGTCACACAGCAAATCTCAATGCACTTTACAATATTAACTACAAAGAATAATGAAAGATAATCAAAAGTGCTGATCTGCATTTGTCTGCCCTTCTTTCCCATGTTAAATTGGCACCTCTCCCATGTTTTCTACCCATCAGCAATATAGTAAGAACTGGACACACTCTGTGTAAAGTCACCTATAGTTTTCTGAATTTCTGAATTGTTTTGAAGCCTCTTTCCCCTTGTACTACAAATGGTTGGAAAGAACAGGCTTGGAACCTGCCTGGAATATTCCCATCTTATGTTAAGCCATTGCAAATTGGCTACTTTAGCTCAGCTGACTTAGCTTATGCCAAACTATGATAATTTTAAGATTACTTTACATGTATTCTGACAAAACCAGTCCAAACATCCTCATTTCAAGTATGAAATGAGGATGAAATGATATCCAAAATGTGTGCTGCTAGAGCTGAGACAAGGACTAGAAGAGCTCCACCCTGCTTTGCCTATTGTCGTCATAGGGTTAGACCTGTTGCAGTCGAGCAAGCCTACTGGCATAGGTCCAATATGCATGGGATGGTTGACTGTGCCTCCATGCACACTTCAACTTGGAAGGGTCCTGACATAATTTGACATGGCTCTCTACACCATCAGCCTAGCCACGCCTGAGGAGCTTTGGAACTGCCAGGGGACGTGCACAGCAGGACCTCTTATTTCAAATGTCATTTCAGTAGCAATTTCAGAAATGGGCATGCACTTATCTGATGCAATCTACCAAATGACCTTTATTCACAGCTTAAAAGCTGTGCTCAGAAATCAATGCAATGCTAGCCTCTAAGCAGCGAAAATGATAACAGCTACCCGACTGCCTTTACCTATTGTATATCAAAAGACCATGCCCCTAATTACACATTTATCTTGGTTTATATATATTTTCTTCACCCTGTTCCCCTGTGTAGTTGTCATACATGTAAATTGACATGTGTAGTTATGTAAACCAAAATATTTATTTCAACCAGGCTGTAAACATGTTTATTTGGGCAACAAAATTTTAATGTGGGGGTAATTTTTTGGAGCAATTCCCCAGTCGTGAGTCTTGGAACACCAAGTTTCCTTATTTCTTCATTGCACTTAACCTGGAATATTGCTCATTGGTTCTACCAATCTCTTGTCACACACCATTTACCACCTTCCTGTCCCACTCTACTTGTTAAAAGTCCTAATAGATGAAGCTTTTCACCTGTTCTCAAATTCACTCATAATTAGCATTCACACATGTATATATTGTAGTTTTTTTTTTCTTCTCCTAACCTTATTCTGAGTATTGTATTTTATTTTGATTTATTTTGGTTATTCACATGTATTTATTTTTATGCTATTTTTACTTTACATTATTCCACATTTTTATCTGCACTGTTACATCAGAGCAACTTCCTAGTCTGTAAACCTGTTCACTGGCAATAGCAATAAAGTGATTCTGATTCTGACACATAGCTCTAGTCATCTAGGTCAGCATTGTTGGCTCTGTCTGCTACTGATTAAATACATTTCTTGATGACCTGAATCATTGTTAAATAAATAAAGATTTATATTTCTTTTATTTGCTCTGATTATAAAGTGTAGGAGAAGACTGAAATTCAATCATTTTTTCTGCTCCACTACTGTAGTAGAAAACAATATGCTTAGATTTATGTGAAAAATATAAAGAATAAAATACAGCTTTAAATTTTGATTTCATCACAGAAACCAAGTCTGAAATGGCATATTCCACTGTAAACATTAATCAACAGCTTTGTGGCTGTTTCGGTAGGGATCTGCTGAAGGAGCTGGTAATCACAGCTAACTTTGACTGACATAGGACGAATCTGTTTCCACTGGCTTCCCGAACAACGTGGCTGTGCACAGTACAAGGAAAAAGAGGTAATCAGCTCTTCAGAAAACAAAACTGACTGTTACTTCACACATTATTTTCTGCATCTATAAAATCAACAAAAGAGATCTCCAATGGTGGGAAATCCAGTAAAGGACTGCTGGTGGTTTTGCAGTGAAAATTAGTTGATCCATGGTTTTGTTAGCAATTGTGATGTCTATTCTGGTGCCTTTAAGTCTGGCCAACTTTCATTCACAGCTAAATCTGTAATCTTTGGAAACATCTTGGAAACAAAAGTAAAATGCTTAATCAGAAGTAATAATTGATTGACCTTGATTAAAAAAAAAAAATAATTTAAAAAAAAATCTTGTAGACTTCAGCCCTCAATTACACCATAGAGGACCAATGTTAGAAAAAAACCGTCCCCAAATTAAGCATTCTCAGCACCCTTAAATTTTAGTAATTTGTACATAGCAATACTACAACACATGGCTGACCTTGTGCTTCTAATCATATCTAAGATGATGATTTAGCATAACCCTGTAGATAAGCTTGAAAACAGGAAAAAGCATTATATGGTCACTTTTATGAAAAACAGACAAATAGACATGGATAGGCTGTTTTTATGTTTCTGGATGGAAATAGTCCTCAGTGGACCAGTCAAAGCTTTCAGTTATTCAATGAGTGAGGTAACACTTGCTAACTAAAGATAACTTCTCTCTCTCTCTCTCTCTCTCTCTCTCTCTCTCTCTCTCTCTCTCTCTCTCTCTCTTTTTCTCTCTCTCTCTCTGTGTGTGTCCTTGTTTGCTTCCAAACATATTGGACACCAATTAGGCAACATTATTCACATATTTTCTGATGGCATTGTATTGTACTGTAACTCTTATTCCAATCCCCTGTCCCTTTTGCTTATTACGCACACTTCTATAAATTAAATATCCACAAATGCAAACTTCCCTCACTGGGCACGCTGAGTGAGAAAGAAATGTACACACAAAACAGACTTGAATCAACATCATTAATGTGTACCATGCGTCTCAAGAGTGGAACTGGGTTTGTTTTTTTCTTCCCGCTTTTCTTTCCTTTTTTCAGTAGACTAAGCAAGTGTGTACAGTAGAGTATGTAGGTTACCTCATCAGCAGTCATGTTTGGTATGTTTGTCAAAAGGTGAGTTAACATGTTTTACGCACACAATTGTGTATAAACATGTACATACTGTTAGCATACATATTAATTACATTTCTCTCAAAACACATGCAAACCACCACAAACTGTGAACCAAACAGCAACACTCCATGCTCTCTGCCTCTCCTATGCTGTTATCTGTTAGAATTTCAGGGCATCATCAACTTTTGTTATTATTATTATCACAAACTTTCTTATAATCCTCAAACTCCTTGTTTTATATTTTTGTGGTTATCAATGTTATTTTGTCATATCTTCAGTTTGCATTGTTGTTTCTTGGTCTCTTTGAGCCCTCCTCTTAGCTCTTTTTTGCCTTTTTCCGCTTTGTCACACTATGTTCTCTTGGCATTTCCTAAAGGTAGGAAATTTTGTGGGAGAGAGAACTAGCCAATTGTATTGCAGCTCTCTTTAAAAGTCCATTCTCTCTTTTGTCATCTGGGAGAGTATGTCAGAATTGCAACTAACACCACACCATGAAGCCCTTTTTATTCTTAGCTCTGTGTATCAAAGACAATATATTGTTTTATCAAAAAGCAGAAAGTGATACCTATCATAAAAAGTAAAGACATATCCAACAAACAGCCAAAGTTTTAACTTCTGTAATTTATTGTGATGAAACAAAAATGGTAGAATGATACTGTAATTTGTTACAGACAATGTAGCACTGCATGATAAAGCAAGAATATTGATAATCAGCTCTGATGACTCCATCAAAGCTGCAACCATATCAAGTGGGACACAGGAATCTGTGTAATAACAGATTTTTAGCTATTTGTAAATTGACCATATATGTACTTTTTACAATATGTCTTATCTAATGAATACAATTTAAACCTACTCCTTGAACATGTCCTGAGCTTTAGAGGAATGTAATTTAACTACTTCAAATTGCCACAGTGTAACAGTTGTGTTATATGTTCTTCTCGCTGAATTCTACTTTGGTTCATCTAGTCCTTAAAGATATAAGCGGAGTGTGTCAGGAATAATATCATAAGATAATATGACATAATCATTTCCAATAATGCATTGAAGCTTTTAGCAGCTATTCTCAACTTTCTCTTTTAGTCTCAGAGACCATTTTCTCTTTGAGCCAACTTCATTAGATGCCCTCTTCTTGTAAGTATAGTTTCAGTACTAAATTTTCTCCACTTACAGTTTAGATGGGAACTGATTATAATATGAAATTTCTGATATGACTCTCTAACCCTGTACTTTTTTATTAAAAATCGTCTAACTTCTTTATACAGAAATGTGTTGCATATGCAAGATAGGTCATTCACCAAAAAAAAAAAAATAAAATAAAATAACATGTGAAATATAATGAGCTGTGCATGCAGTCCTTCTTTATTAACCTTGAGTCAGTCATTTTGCTCCAAGTCAACTCCTGACACTAATTCATTCTGAATTAGCCTCAGGTGTGTGTACTTTTTCTAATCTACTCCATGAATGAAGAAAAAAAAAGATAAATAATTCAGATAATTTTACTGGCTTCACTTGCTTTTATTCATCAATGAATGCACAGAAATCAAATGAAATAATTGATGCAAATAGGTGATTTTGAATAGACCTGTTAAATGTGTCAAAAGAGGAATATATGGAAGTGAAAGGGCAGTTCTTAAAGATAGTATGTGGAGAGTAGGAACAATGGGTTAGGATCTGAGCACAGGGCATACATTGTGATGGCTGAACAGATCAGAGAAAGTATCTTCAGGCCTTTCTAGAAGTTCCATGTACTCGCTGGTCAGTCCCAATTAAAAGTGGTCCAGAGGAAAAAAAACACCTAAACGTCCAATGGAGTAATTGGTGCTCAAGGCTCAATGATAGGCCTGTAGGAGGCCAAGGCTTGTCTGCGTGATTCAATTCCATGAGAGCTATTCCAACTTAAAATCAACCAATCATGTTTAAAATCTTGATGCTGGCTAAGATGGAAAAGTGTCAGGCAGCCAGGAATCATTTCATCATAACCCCAGTGAGAGCGGTCATTACTCTGACAAATCCACCACTGAAAGCGCCAACTATGAGCCATATAATTGGAATGTGGGTGTTTTGGAAGAAGGTGACCTGGTTTGATGACTCAAGAATCTGATCTCAGTGGTCAAGCACATGTAAGATTTTGTGGAAATGACAATCAGATCCAGAGAAGTTGAGCTTTTACATTGCATGATTTAAGGATCTGCTGCAGACATCTTGAATCATTCTTAGACAAGAGCATGCCTCAAGCTGTTTTTGTGCACACCTAGTTATTTTCACAACCTTTTCAGTTTTAAGGCTAATTAGTGTTTATGGACTCACTCTCCCAGATAGTGAAAAGAATCTGAAGTGGGTGTGATTTCCTGAGTAATAAAATGGGAGGAAAACCTAAAGAGCCTACGTTTTGCCGCTCTTTGAGTGTCTTTTTATAATGCTCCAGTGAGATAAAAAAAACAAAGTTAGCACTCATCACTGGGATTCGCTTACAGCAGGCATCAAGCCAAATTTATGGGAAATAGCAATAAGCTGTGGAGTCTTGATATGATCAACTCCATTAAATTATACTGTTATCCACTTTATCCAGCCGATGTGGGCGATGGAGGGAAGCTGTACTGTAATCAGATTTCTGTTGGAAAAAAAAAAACAGAAAACTTGGTTGTGGCTCCTAAACCCCTTTTAATTGACATCGACAAATTCTGCCTATGAAGAACCTATGCTCTACTGAAAGTGAATGCATGTAGTCTCATGAACATATATCAACATAATGTTGGAGTTATAAATGCACATAAGTTCATTTTCCTTATCATGAATATAAAATCTCAATTGTATGCAGTGCAACTAATTACTTGTTAAATCACCAACAAATGCTCTAGAGACTTGAGGAAGTTACAAAGTGGCTACTGTCTACAACTCTTCAAAGTCATTTATGTTTGATGGCTTCTTGTGTTTTTTTGCCCCTTTGCCCACCCTTTTCACCGCCTTGATATTTCTATCACATTTCCACCTCTTTCCCTTACTCTATCTGTCTCAGATATCCCTCATTCCTTTAAATCAAGTCTCATTAGGGACCAACTTGATGAGCATGTTAAAAAATGAGAGCTTAGAAGCAGAAGTCATTCATGCTTTTCTGGAAGCCTCCTCTTCTTTTAGTAATGATATATTGTTGCAGTGAAGAATTCACATCCATTGGTACCTATGTTTGTATTCATTGACATGTATGTGTGGGTGTGTGTGCGGGTTATGTGTCTGTGCATGTGCAGTGTGCATGACAAGCATGCTTTAAGCATGGCTTACTGACAGGAACCCTAATGAAAAGCTGGGTTCTGATTGACTGGCCGACAGAATGGTCCACTGCGTAATTATGTCTTGAATAATAGATGTCCTTAGTTACATTTCCACAGTAGCAGTAGCCTAGCCAAGTCAGTCCTTCTATCATGCAGCAAAGCTCACGAGGCCTTGCGTAGCCATGGCAAGACATGCTCCAGCTTCACAAAATCTGTATGAAGACTATTCTCAACTGATAATTCCATCCACATGTAGCAATATTAGTTCTTATTATCTCAGAGTAGGAGAATTATGTGTTGCAGTTGTCTCAGCTGATATGTCAGTCAGCCTTGGCCTGAGGAAAAAACTCATTATTTTACAGTAAAGCTTTAGTGAAACTGTAGAAGTTCCCAATGTCCTACTAGATGTCAAGCTATTGTGCTGCTTGACAACCATAATCATAGTCAGAAAGAACTCTAACTTCCATTTCAGCAGGATTCTTAAGCCAATCCTACAGACATTCATAGGTATTTCACAAGGTCACAAAATAAGTCTGTCACACTTTTACTTTGCAACCAGTTATATATAATTTTAATTATTGCAGTATTTTCTAATAGAGCATAACACAATATAAAACACCATGTTAAAACTTGCCTTTGGCTCATGCTAAGCACACAAAGACCTCCACAGTTACAAAAATAAAACAAAAGTACACATTATACCCCACAGAGATGGCAATTAAAAACACTCACTAAAAATATTACTCAAAGAAACAGCAATAAAAGCACACACACTGCAAAATACTGTACATTCCCTGAAAAACAGTATAAAACCATCAACAATTCATTGAGCCTCATACAATGCTTTAACATAAAATGGTTATATATATATATATATATATATATATATATATATATATATATATATATATATATATATATATATTA
>JAOWBL010050469.1:0-24291 GCA_028564865.1 Zenarchopterus dispar | reverse complement strand
ATTATTTTATATTTCTCCCTCCTTATATATATTTATTTTCTAAGGTCCACAGTGGCTCTGCACAGGCTCTCCCTAATTTCGTTGTATTCCATAGCACAATAATAATAAAGGCTATTCTATTCTATTTTGCATTACTTCGAAGCCAAACACTGAAACGTGTTTGTCTATGTCACTGTTCTATGGAGGCTGCAGTGTCACTCGTGTGAACTGGGGGGTCATTACTCTGTTGCAGTCCTCCAGAAAGCTGGGCACATCACTGTCTGTGGGCTGGAAACTGGCCAGGTCTGAGTGGGCTTCCTCATCCGGCAGCAGCGGACCCTCAGCTTCATCTCTAGAATCTTCATCAGCAGAACAGAGTGACAAAACATTTAACACCTTTAAAATGTTTAGCATTTCTGACTTCTGACACCCCCACCCCAGAAAAGACATATTTAAGTTGCATTCAAAACTGAAGTGGGCAAATCATGAGCCCTGAAGTGATGTTTGCTCTCAAACCTCAGCTGAAAAATCCATCAATCAGCATCTTAACTTCAAGGACTCCATGAGCATGACTTGTGCAACTTCAACACTTGACTGAGAGACTTATTTTTAAAGTCTCACTGAGGTGTACAAAAATGTCAACAGAGGCCCGTTCCTTCTTTCATCAAACTAAATAGGGTCCAGCTTGAGTCTCCTCAGACTATAGGACAGGCTTTAAGAACTCATCCCCGTGTTCCACATGCTCAAACTTCAGCCCAATGTTTTAATCTCTTTGCACTTCACTTGTTCTAGACACAGGGAAACATCTCCACAATTCATAAAAATACTGCAGCAGGACAAACACCTGGTTAGAGGGAACAACTCTATCTAGAAAAGGCTTCCAGTTTGATGCATGATCCAGGATCTCGTCATTCAGAAATCAGTGAATGATACATTTAGTTAAGATTATAACCTGGAGGGCGTCTCAGATTTACAAGGCCAGATTAGCTGCTAGTACCAGAGGTTAGAGTTACACTTCATTGAAAAGACATTCATAGGCACCTATGCACCCTTCCCTTATGTTGTTAGATAAGTTTTTTCTTTTCCGATGTTTTAGATAGGGCTCAAATGTTGATTGATCAAGTGAGGTTTGCACTTTGTATAAAGAAAGCCTCAAATATTTATTGTGCATTGAAAACCAGGGGTGACCAACCAATGAAATCTTTGGTCAGGATATTGGAGAAATGTTTTTCACTTCCTTGAGGGCTGATATGAGCTCCCCGTGGAGATACTAAACTCTTCACTCCACCTGTTTAGCAGGTGTTTATCCAATGAAAACCAGAAAAGGCAATGCTGATGGAGAGCTGTGAACAGAGTAAATCAAAGCTTGAATATATTACCCTGGTGGAGGTTTTCTGGCAGCGATCCCTGACTGGGGCTGGATGGAGCTGCACCACAGGGATCATCTCCGTTTGGAGTCAGAGAGATATGACAGTTCCAGCCCGTCTCTAAACCCATCTTCTCTGCAAACACCTGAACACACACAAGAGGCCTCACTGAAGTCACAATTGGGGTTTTAACTCAGCCTCGGGGGCCCTGAGACTGAGGATGCTTACCTTGCTGCGGAGTTCATCCTCCCTGGAGAAAAAAACGAAGCGAATGCAGGCGTTGACTAGCGCATCAATGAGGCGGACGGTGTCCAGCCTGGCCTGGAACTGAGATGACACCATCCCCATGAAGATCTGCCCACTTAGGGCCTGAACGCAGTCGTCCCGTTCCACAGCCTCCCCGATGCCCTCTGTGGATAGGAAGACAGGTCAGAGTGGCTGTAATCTCCCTCACTTTCACTATGTCGCTGAATCATACCATCAGAACTCCAGCTGTTTCTGCAGGAGCTGGCTTTGATGGGGGTGGTGAAAGGAAGTTCCAGCCCTGAGAAGAGGCAGGGGCCTGGTGCCAGCTCTACACACTTCCCATTTAGCTGACTGGACATGGACACGTGCATGGGCTTGTAGGCGAAGGCTGAGCAGTAACCAGAGAGACAAGCCCGCTGGTAGAAGTCCAGAACTTTCTTTCTGCAATGCACACATAAAGGTCATGTTATCTTCAGAAGCATACATGTTTGAGGAACAGCATTGAGTCAGATGTTAGACCTGTCTGAGCCTGAGAGCGGGTAGATGTCAGTTCCATCCCAGAAGTCTGTGCATGCTTCCAGGATGAGGTCAGCTGACCCGTGAGACAGCATCTGGACATTATCTGCACACAACAAGAAGTGAGAATATGAAATCAACAAAAACAACAACAAAAATGTGATTAGCGCTTCATAGAAATCTCAATAACCCAGCTAGAGTTATATGAGGACCCATCTGAGCTAATAATGGGCTCCAAAATGGGTTCCAGGAGGTTCTGTGTGCAAGTACAATGGGGGTCCTGCCATGTGTTTGTCCATAAGGACTCTGAGTGGCATGTAATTGGATTTTAGGTGGGAGGACTGGTCATTTTCTACGGTGGGGTAACTGGAACTGAAACTGTATGAGGACCTAAATAGTCTCCCTTTTCTAGCCCACATGAACCCGGTATATATGTGGTCCACATAAGCTTCCTATTTGGGGCTCAAAATACCAAAACTATAGAACAATAAGCCATATCAGCTTATCATCCATAACCACAATAGACTCATTTACAAATAAGCCCAAACCCACTCTGGATCCACGTACTCAACTTTGAACCCAGATGAGACCTACATGGACCTGGTGGCTAGGCTGTGTTTAAAATGATAACACATCTACTGTCTTCATTAAACACAACCTTTTAACGTCCACAGTTCTGGAGGAACCTTTAATTTATCAGCTGGTTGAAGCTCCTTCACCAGCAATGACTTCAACAAAATCTTCCAGGATCTCGGGATCAGAGCTGCTCAACACTCAGGAGGAATTCTGGTTTCCTCTTTCCAGAACTGCTTCAGCCAAATGTGTAAAATATTTGGTGTGAACAGCTCTTGGGAGATAATTCCAACGCATTTGTCTGGAGTTCAGGTCTGGACTCTGACTGAACCATTCCAGAAGGTGGATTTTGTTTTTCTGAAGCCATCCTGTGGTGAATTTACTTCCATGTTTAGACTCATCGTTCAACTTATACTAAGCTTCAGCTGGTGGGTAGACATATGGACATTATTCTAGAGGAGATTCTGGGAAACATAACAGACTATTCTTCACTTTCATGACAGCAAATTATTCAGGTCCAAATTACAGCACTCAATTCAGCGTGCTTCAACATGGACTCATGAACAAAGATCCAGTAAAGTCCTGGATTCTTCTTTATTTCATTGAGGATGTTGTATCTTTAGAGCCATCTTTGTGGGATATTCACTTCTAGGAACTAAACTGTCTCCCTTTGTAGAAAGTTTGTGTAACCCTGGATAGACGGACTCCAACTGAAGTATTTATGGCCTCACTTTATTTTTTTTTTCCAGCTGCATACATGGGCAATGTCTGTTTTCAATAAATGGTGCCATTAGCTTAATGAAGTTCTGAAGATTTTATTGAAAATTTTAATAAGAAACAGAACAAAGGTGAAGCTGAGTTACTCACTGGAGGAAGAGTCTCGTACAAACAGAGAGATGAGGTGGGAGATGGGGGGCTGCCGTTTGATGGAGTAGTGGAGGTGGCGAGATGTGAACTCTTTGGTTTTCTCTCCAGAGGGCAGCTGGTACAGAACCATGTGGTTCTCTTGTCTGAACAGCTCCCTGGCTCCAGGAGTGAACCCTGAAAAGCAAACACATCTAATGTCCATCGTTCTTTGACAAGGCCATAATAAACACACATGAAGCTGTGGTCAGTGGGTCGAGAAAGTCTTCCTCTAATCCCAAGATTAGTGGGGTTCAGTGGAGGACGAGGACGAAAGGGTACTGACTCATTTGAATCTGAGTCACTGCTGGTGGCTTCAGAGGTGGTACAAGTTAACCCATGGAAGCTCCCCATGACTCACCTATGAGCCTGGAGAGCTCACAGAGCCCCCAGGGAACATGGACTGGCAGCACGGTGCCATGGCTTTCCTGCAGGGCTAGATGGGACAGGTGGTCCGAGAATCGACAGAGCTGCTGGGTGACACTGGCATTGCACAGGTTAAGCATAATGTTGAGGCCCAGTGGTTTCAGGGAGGGCAGGTGGCCCTGCCAGGACTGGTCATCAAATTGGATACTGGTTGGGTTCTGTTGGTCCTGGGACAGACTCAGCATCTCCAGGTGATAGTCGCACACAAAGTCATCGGCCTCAGCCTCCGGGCAGCCCAGAGCAAAATCCTGAAAACGACAGAAGAACATCAAAAAAAAAAAAAAAGTCTAGACCACTAGCTGCAAAAAATCCAACACTGATTGAACCACCAACTGAAGAACATCCAACACAGTCGGGACCACTATCAGAAGAACATCCAACACAGTTTGGACCACTATCTAGAGAACATCCAACACAGACTAAACCATTGTCTACAAAGTCAGAACCACCATATGAAGAACATTCCACATCACCTGAATCTCCAGTCTGGGTTACTAGCTGAAGACCACTGAACACGGTGTGGACCACCATCTAAAGAACATCTAACACAATTTGAACCACTATTTGAAACATATGTAACACAGTCTGGACCACCAACTGAAGAAGATTCAACACAATCTGGACCACCATCTAAAGAACACACAACAAAGACTGAATTATTGTCTGAAGAGTGTCCAACACAGACCGAACTATTATCTAAAGAACATCTAACAAAGTCAGAATTACCATTTGAAAAACATCCCACATCATCTGAATCTTTAGTTTGGGCCACTAACTGAAGAACATTCAACACTGTCTGGATCACCATCTAAAGAACATGCAGCACTGACTTGAACCACTATCTGAAGAATGCCCAACACCATCTGGCCCCACCAACTAAGGAACATGCAACAGAGTTTGAACCTTCAGCTGAAGAAAATCCAACACAGTCTGAACCTTTATCTGAAGAACATCCAACACATTTGGACAACTATCTGAAGAACATTCAACACACTCAGGACGACTAACTTAGGAACATCTATTACAGTCTGGACCACCAACTGAAGATCATCCAACACAGTCTGAACCACTATCTTGAGAACATTCAATACAGTTTGAACCACAATTTGAACAATGTCCAACACCATTTGGACCACCAGTTGAAGAACATTGCACACTGTCTGAACCACCAACTGAAGAATGTCTAACACAGTTGGAACTTCTATCTGAAGAATATGCAACACAGTCTTGGTCATTATCTGAAGAACACCCAACACAGTTTGAACCTCCATCTGAATGAAATCCAACACAATCTGGACCTCTATCTGAAGACATCCAACACATCTGGACAACTATCTAAAGACCATCCAATACAGTCTGAATCATCAACTGAAGAACATTCAATACAATCAGGACTACCACCTGAAGAACATCAGCAGTCTGAAACACCAACTGAAGAATAATCAATACTGTCTGCACCACCATCAGTGTGGACTGAAACTTTGTTCCCTACATCTCTCTTATGACCTTGAGCTGTTTTCCTAAAATCTGGAATTCTAGTTCTGGACTGACCTGATCCTCCTTGCCGCCCTCAGTGTCATGGCTGAAGCTCACATTGGAGCCAGAGTGGTGTTTGGTGCGATGGTGTGTTGGGGGGCCAGGTCGCCGAGGTTGTGGCATTTCCAGCAAGTGAGCTGAATCATGTGATGTGTCACTGGGCTCGGGCAGCACCCTGTGCTGGGTGGAGGAGTCAGTGGGCAAACGGAGCAGTGCCTCGGCCTCCTGTGTTTGTTGAGCAAGTGAAGAACTCAGATTAGAGCCAGTCAGATCTGAGCCAGACCAGACCACTCTCATGTGGTCTGGCCTGAATTTGACTATAAACACACACACCTCCTCCCTGTCGTCGTCAGGCTCCATCCGGCAGTATGAGTTGACAGACAGGTCGTCGTGGAGATCGTCCTGGCTGCTGTGGGGGGGCTCTACTCGACCACTGAAGAAAAGAACCGTTTCTGGACTTGGATTTGGCCACGACAGGATACCCTGCTTATCTACACAACAAAGGACCTATACACACACATACACATGAGTTTATCTTATATAATGCATTTCCACTGAAGGACTTGTTTAAGGAGCCCAGAGGAACCTTAGTATTTGTAACTCAAAAGATTTCCCACAGGAGTTATTTAAGGATGGTTGTTCAGTCATTTTCTTGTTTTCAAATTGAACTGAAAACTAGAGTTTGTTTTCATAGTTTTTCAAAACAAAAAAATCTGAGACACCTAATACACTTGACTCAAATCAAATGGCCAACTAATGGACTTGGGATCTACTAATATGGCAATTGATAGACCTGGGTTGACTAGTATTACAACTAATAGACTGCAGTTCAATAGTTTGATAACTAATGGACATGGGTTCACAAGTATTACAACTAATGGACTGGGTTGACAAGTACACCAACAAATGGAACTGGCTTTACATGTATGCCAACTAATGGAGGTGGGTTTACTAGTACTACAACTAATAGACTTAGAGTCCACTAATACGACAACTAATGGATTTGGATTAATTAATATCACAATTAATGGACTAGGGTTTACTGTACTGCAACAAATAATGGACTTGAGTTCATTAATATTAAAACAAATAGACTTTGAGTAAGCCAATGCACTATGGCAACTAATGGATATGGGTTTACTAGTATGACAGCTAATAGGCTAGGATTTACTACTATGACAACTAATCAACTTGGGTTCACTACTATGAAAACTAATGGACTTGGAATCCACTAAATTGGACAACTAATGGAAATGGGTTCTCTAATATAATTACTAATGGACTTGGGTGGACTAATGGACTTGGGTTTTCTAGTATGATAAAGAATGGACTTAGGTGGACTAGTACTAAAACAAATGCATGGAGGTCCACTAGTACAACAACAAATCATTTTTGGTTCACTAGCATGACAACTAAAAGGCTAGGGTTCACTAGTGCGAAAATAGACAAACTTGAGTTTACTATTTCGAAAACAAGTAGACTTGGATTCACAAGTACACCAACTAATGGAGCTGGTATGACAAATCATGAACCAAGTCCATTAGTTGTCACCAACATGACAACTAATGGACTTGGGTTAACTAATATAACTAATAAACTTGGGTTTACTTGTAAGACAACCAACTGAGTTGGGTTTAATTCTATGACAACTAATGGACTTGGGTTCACTGGTACAACAACTGATGGACTTATGGTTCACTAATATGACAACTAATAGACTTGGCTTCACAGCTATTTTTGGAGTTGGGTTTACTACTACGACAACTAATTACTTGAGTGCACTGAGACTAAAAAAGGTGTATGGAGGTCCACTAGTACAACAACTAATAGACTTGGGTAGAGGAATACAACTGACAGACTTGTGTTCACTAGTATGGCAACTAATGGACTTAGGTTCTCTAAAAGGACAACTAATGTATTTGGGATCCAACCATAATCTGACAACAACTAATGGACCTGGGATCACTAATATAAAACCTAATGGATTTAGGTTTACTAGTACTAAAAACAGATGGACACCGGTTCACTAATATGGTACTTTGTTTGTGAACATTTTCAATATCATCCAAAAATCAGAGCAGATCATCATATTTTAAAACATACAGTAATCCTCCTGTATTTATATATATTTTTTGGCCATTAAGTAGCGAGTACACTTTGTGGTTTCAACTGACATATATTGGTCCGTGTGAACAGAAAGGAACTGAACAAAGCAGAAAACAAAAACTCATTGCATGTATTTGACTAAAGCAACCACACTGAGCTGTGAAAGCAGCTTTGGTTTATCTTACAGCCATCATGAAGAACTGTTTTCCATTGGTGAAACTGTCATAAAGAGGACAACAGTCCAAACTTACTATGTGTTATTTTTGCTTAAAAGTAATCAAATATTCCTTTAAGTGAAATTGAAAGTGAGACGTTAACATGAAAATCTTTAAAAACATAGTGGTAAACTGTTAGCTGTGGTACTCACAGTCACGGATCCCAGCGTGTGCAACAGACTGGAAGTATAACACAGAGTCTGAGATTCCCCCTTTAGGACGCCTACCAGGTGTCTCCAGACGCAGCGCAGCATATCCTGTGATGCACATGCATGCATACAAACAGCTGGGTTACACATTAGGAAGCTAATGGGAGAAAAAAAACAGAATTTAAAAAAATGTGTGAGACAAAGCCTAAATCTCTGTATGTTTTTCCTTTCAGCTATAAACTACAGATATCTACTCATAAGTTTGATCAGGTTTTAAGAAAAGAGACAAAGCTCCTATATTACATGTCAAAGATGCGGTGTATAGCGAGCAGGAAGCAGAAAACATCCATGCAGATAGTGTTTTACATGATAGTTTTTCAGGACGAAAATGTGCAGATCCTGATAACATCACAAAAGATAGCTAAACAACATTGTACATGTGTCAGTCATGGCTTACTTAAAATCAATTTAGGAAACCTTACCAGGTCCACTGTGGGTCTATGTCTACCTTAGGCTTAATCATTAAAGCAACTAAGGCAAAATAGTAGTTAGTGATTTGAGAAGCTGGCAATGAGGTCAAGTGATCACAATCAAATGTTTAAGCAAAGGATAGACTTTTCCAGCAGCCTCTGCTCTGCACTACTCTTGTTTCTGGTCACTGACACATTCTAACATGGAGAACATGGTTTATAGATCCTGTACTGACATTTGGTGTCCAACAGAGAGCACCACAGGGCTGTACAGGCCAAAGATGGAATTCTTTCTATCCTTTCAATGTCAGCTGAGACCAGTGAACCAAGTCTGTCTTTGTGATGACATCAGAAAGGGTCTTATGTGGTTATTTTGATGGTTTAAATAAAATAATGGTTTATGTAAGAAACACCAGATTGTCTGTTTCTTAATCACAGAAGTTCTGATAAGGTTAGAAGATTTCTGTTTATCTCCTGACATTATTATGTGGAATAGCTGTTGTATTAATGAACCTACAGGCATTAGTTGTACTCATGAATCTAGGACCTTGTGCCAGTCCCAAGCCCAGATAAATGCAGAGGGTTGTGTCAGGAAGGACATCCGACATAAAACCTACACCAAATAATAAATGATGCAAGTCACGAATCTGATTTCTATAACCGGATTGGTTGAGGCCCGGGTTAACAACAAGTGCCATCAGTGATGTTAACCTGCAGGGTGCTGATGAAACGCGGACTACTGTGGGTCAAAGGAGGAGGAGACGAAGAAGGCGTGTCTATAGGCAGCCTGAGAAGAGGAAAGTCAAGAGGCTAAGACTAAGAGTAGGGACTTTAAATGTAGACTCTATGACGAGAAAAGCTAGAGATTTGGTTGACATGATGCAGAGGAGGAAGTTAGATATACTGTGTGTCCAACAGACCAGATGGAAAGGTAGCAAGGCCAGAAGCCTAGGAGCAAGGTTTAAGCTGTTCTATTATGGTGCTGATGGGAAAAGGAACAGATTAGGAGTTATCTTGAAAGAGGAGTTTGTTAGAAATGTTCTGGAGGTGAAAAGAGTGTTAGAGTTTTAAGCCTAAAGCTGGAAATTGAAGGCGTGCTGTTTAGTGTTGTCAGTGGTTACACCCCATAGGTAGGATGGGAGTTAGAAGACAAGGAGAAGTGATGTAGATGAAATGATGCAGAGGTGAGAGAGTGGTGTTTGGAGCGTACTTCAATGGACATGGTGCAGGAAACAGAGGTGATGAGGAAGTGATGGGTAGGTTTGGCCTCCAGGACAGGAATGCAGAGGGACAGATGGTGGTAAATTTTGTAAAAAGGATGGAAATGACTGCAGCAGGATAGGGTGACTTATAAGAGTGGAGGTAGGAACACACACATTGCCCACTAATCTGAAGGAGATTAGTGAGTGGAAAGTAGTAGTAGGGAAGAGTGTAGCCAGGCAGCATAGGATGGTGGTGTGTAGGATGACCCTGGTAGTGATGAAGAGGAAAAAGGCAGAGCTGAGGACGAAGTAGTGGAAGCTGAAAAAGGAAGGGTGATGTGTGGCCTTTAGGGAGAAGTTGAGACATGCTCTGGGTGGTCAGGAAGTGCTTCCAGATGACTGGACAAATGCAGCTAATATAAAAGAATAACAGAGGAGGTGAACAAATACATACAAAATGTGACCTCCTTGTTTTAGAAAATAATTTTGAACAGTTGGTTGGTTGAGTGTGTGACCTGCATCTCTATGTTGAAAACTGAATGGGCAGAACTATTTTATTACCATGAGCCTAAACACACTTCTATTTTCCACGAGGCCACCTCTTGGGTCTGCTGTAGTGATGCACATTTACTGTCAAAATAATCAATAAGACCAACTCTGATGCCATCACAGAGACGGACTTCAGTCCCAGCTCACATTATTAACAGACTATAGACAGAGCTCCCTGCTGAACATGTACAGCACTGTGGTGCCCTCTGCTGGAGACTCCATGTGTCAGTTCTTGCCTCCACCTCTCTAGCAGGAGAACCAAGACACAAGATGAAGACTATTACTGACTGGCATTACTAGGATGACCTGTATCTACCATCATGTAGTACAGCTCTGCAGCAAACAACAGTGTGCCTTGATGCCTCTAAGACCAAATGTGTTTCAAGACTGCCTTTCAAATTCAACTTCACATTTACAGGAAGCTTCAAACTCAGTTTACCCTAATAACCTCTATTATTAGATGGCAATGAGTATAAAATCTTGTTAGGGGCAAAAACAATGTAAAATGAACCAGTTTTGAATGAAACTAGAGTTTACCTCCACAGGAAATTGACCATTAATGCCCAGGAGATAAAGAAACTATATTAGAATAAATGTCTATTTTAATCCTTGGGTGAGACAAAAAAATGTAATCCTTCTTCTGTGATAGTGTGTATATGGACTCTATGACTATTGAGGGAATTTTAAATTTATAGATTAAAAAAAGACTGTTTGTCGACTACAGCTTGCACAAAGTTCTGCAAAATGATGTGAAGGTGGAGGGTTCATGTCTGCTTCCACAAAAGTCCTGAAAAAAACACCAAATATCAAAGATGATCCAACACTAAAAAGCATAGAAGACACAATATGTTGTGCAACATGAACTTAACCCAAAAATAGATTGCAGAAAAAAAAAAGAGTGCACAAGGGAATCAACTGGTAGTCTGAATCAGAAGATATGGATGGAGATCCATCATGCAGAAATAAAAAATGTGACTGGGGTGAGGGAGAGGAGCAATCAGAGCTTTGTAGGCAGGTTTCCATTAGAGGAGGGGTCTGAGGTAGTTTTAAAGGTCCTTGACCACTGGCACATCTGCACTACTAGGAATGCTTCTGCAATGACTGTTTTCAGGAACTATTAAAACAAGCCCCTACCTGAGTTCAAGTAGTAGTAATCAGTATGCTGTAGGTAACATACTTTTATGTTTTACACTTCACTACCAAAAGCCAATGAATTCTTCATGGTCCTAAATTTTACTACTAAAGGATAGATCATCCTACCAGCTCATAGACTTCTCTATCAAACCCTAGTGGATCCTATCGGGTCCAAAGCTTTACTACTGAAGGTCACAAGAGTTTGATAGAGGTCCTTGACTTTGCTATCAAACGCTGAATTCTACTAGGTCCTAGAGTTCTCTATGGAACGCTTGTGGATCCAATCGGGTCAAACTCTAGAAACCATATCTAAAACAAACAGGGGAGAGGTTTACCTGCTATAGTTCAACTTAGATTTTATGGCTAATTCCATTCATCTCAATGGGGCTACTATAAGGGTGAAAGATGACTTTTACAATGATGTTCAGCATGACTCTGCCCTAGTCTCTTAGTCTATTATACTCTTGTTTTCTCTTTGTTATTACATTCTTGAGTCTCTTAGCCTCCTCTTCCATCACGTCCACTTTGGCTAGGTGAGCTAGCTTTTTCGAAACAATACACAGTTGTCAAAGACAACCGGAATGTGATTCAAAAATTACTTTGGGTGTGTTTTTGCCAATACCACAAATAGACATCTAGACGACACTTTCTGAAAATAAGCAAATTTTCCTTCAAATGTAATTGAAACTGATATGTGAAGTCATGATATGTTCCAACATCCAATTTTGAATGGAACACAGAATTACCCCAGACCCCGGCTAATGGAAACCCACCTCATGGGAGTCCACATCACAAGGAGGCTTCCACACCAGGGAGGAGCAGTGAGCATAGTGATCAAGTGAAGCTAGGCAGGTTCAGGTGAAGCTGGTGGCCGAGCTGGTGTGGGTGAGGTGAACAGTGGCAGTTATACCTGAGAGGAAACCACTTCTGTGTAGCTGCTGAGAGTATCCTCAGAGAACTTAGCAAGCTGGAGCAACAGAAGAGTGGAGTTAAACAGGAGGGAGCTGTTCACGACATCGTCTCTGCACCACCTCTTTATATTGATTTAAAACACTACTGTCTCAGAATAACAGGATGTTACCAAACACTCATGTTTGGTAAACACTGAAATCATATACAATCCACAAAAAGAATTTACACAAAAGTAGAAATAATAGTAGTTATACACTCAGTGACTTTTGAAGGAGGTTCTGACATTTGTGACCATATTGATGTGTAAAATCCAGTATAAAAGATCTGAATATGTAGGTCTGTAGAATATTTAAAGATTCACTCCAGCTAGTTTAATTCAGGGGTGGACATGTGTAGAGGTAGCAACCCCTGAGCAACAGAAATGAGTCAAACTACTTCAGTACTGTATGCTCTTCCATCTTTTGCAAACTTTCCAGCTACACAGAGGCAGGCTCTAAAAGCAAGTCAATCTCCACTGACTTCCATGTTAAAATGTCCAATTTTAGAGAAGAAATAAACATGTTTACATCCTGGTTAAAAAAAAAAACGTTTTGGTGTCAATAATTTGATTTCACATCTATGAATTTTTTTGTACTATGCCAGAAGAGTTTATATAAACCAATATATTTATTTCTAAAATTGTTGACTGTAAGCTCACCCAATGGCTAGCCACTATCACTTCCTTATCCACAATCGTCATGCTACTATGCTTAGTAAAGCAACTAGGCTTTTGTACTAACCCAGCATCGGCTAAATGCAGTAGTAATTTTTGATTTCATCATCGACTCAGAATGTGAAATGGGATATTTCACTGTAAGCAGCTCTACAGATATCTACAGATATTTCAGCTAAAGAAGCTGGTAGCCAAAGCTAACTTTGATTAACATATGGTGGGCGTGTTTCTGTTGGTTCCCCAAGCAACATGGTAGTGCTTAGTAAAAAACAAGCAAACGACAAAAAACAAAAACAGGCTTCCAAATCACTCTTCAGAAACCAATGTATCAAGTGACTTAATGCTTGGTTGATTGTTTTTACGGTCTATAGTTTGACAACCCTGACCCTACCAGAAGAAGCAGCTACATAGCAATAGAGAAGAAAATAAAACTAAAGTGGCATGCAAGATGTAGAAAAGTAAAAAAGCTGGAAGTCCGTAATTTAGGTTTATATTTAAAATTTGTTTGTAGTACATGAACATTTCTTTTTCTTTGAATTTCTGTTTGTTGTAAGATCATATTAAAAGTGTAACAAGGCTGTCATTTATTTTATTATACTTTTATCATCCCAAAGGAAATTGAGTAGTTTTCTGCATTTGACCCATCTCTAGTCAGACTAGGAGCAGTGGGCTGCAGCAAACCCAGTCAGGGTGGTGCTGTGCCCGGGGAGAGCCTTGCTCAGGGACACCCCCTAACCACTAGGCTGTGTTATTTCTTTCTTTATAGCTTTTCCAAAAGTGGGGAAACATTTTATATCCAGTGTATACTAGGACAAAGACAGGAGTCCAGTGCAGCCAGTAACTGGACTAACGTGTTTCATGACCAAGTACTGAGTATTTTTAATGTCTGCGCCCCTGGCACAGCGGTCAGCTGTTGCTCAGCTCTTCCTTCCCTCCTTCTCTTCAAATGTTTATTTCCTCCTTCACTGGTAATAGTACACGCAACAAATCTATGGTCTGAAATCCTGCTCATGTTATTGTCAGGTTTGACCTTAGCACTAACAAAGTTCATGTAGAAGGAACTCAGCTGATCACCAAATTCAGAACCAAGCCCACAAAGAGGAATCTTAGTTGGGCAGCAGGTTCAGGAAAAAGTCCAGATAGAGGGACCTCAGCTGACCATCAAGTTAAGAAACAAGTCCACAGAAAAGGATCTCAGCCAACTAACTGGTTCAGAATCAAGTTTATACAGAAGGATCTCAGTTGGCCAGCAGGTTCAGAATCAAGTTTATAGTGAAAGATGTCAGCTGTCCAATAGGTTCAGAACCAAGTCCACACAGAAGGATGAAAGCCGAGAAGTAGGGTTAGAAGTAAGTCCATATAGGAAGACCTCAACAGATCTGCAGGTTCAAAAGAAGGTCCACACATAAAGACTTCAGCTGACCAGCAGGTTCAGAATCAACTCCACATAGGACCTCGGCTGATCAGAATGTTTAGGATCAAGCTCACACAGTAGCCCGAGTTTTATTTTTCATTTAAACATGCTTAGATTTTTTTGACTTCCATCTCTCATTAAACTGACTTACAACTATATATTTTTTTTTGGGATATAAACTCTGAAAAACTTTTGGGTTTTTTTCTTCCCTTTTTTCTGGTTAAATGTCAGTATGAACAGGATAATGTACTCACTTTTCTTGGAGGGTAACAACTAATAAAGATGATTGGTTTGACTTCAGGGCACATGTATTACTTTTCATGAACTCACGGCAGTACACAGAGTTAACCAGGAGTGTTTATGTAAACAGGAAATAACCTCTACCCTTTCATAATAAATCCGACTGATAAGAAAAGTTGATACATACAGTACCACATTTGGCTCCAAACCTCTCCAGTGAGAGTTGAAGGTCCTGGCCCATGAACCCAACAGAACCACATCATCTGCAAAAAGCAGAGACTCAATTCTGAGGTCACCAAATCAGACCCCTCCGCTACACCTACAAATTCTGTCCATAAAAGCCATAACAGAATTAGTGACAAAGCGCAGCCTTGGCAGAGTGAAACCCCCATGGGAAATGAGTCTGACTTACAGCCAACAATGTGGACCAAACTCTGACACTGGGTGTAGAGAGTCCAGACAGCCAGTATAAGGGCTTGCAGTACCCCATACTCCCAGAGAACCCCCTACAGGAGTCCCCAAGGGACACAGCCAAAAGCCTTCTCCAAGTCCACAAAACACAGGTAGACTGGATGGGCAAACTCCCATGACCCCGTCCAGGCCCCTGCCGAGGGTGTAGAGCTGGTCCACCATTCAGGACAAAAACCACACTGTTCCTCTTAAATCCGACATTCGACTATCCGGTACATCCTCCTCTTTAGTACCCCTGAATAGACCTTACCAGAGAGGCTGAGAAGTGTGAAGCCTCTCTAGTTGAAGCATACCCTTCTGTTCCCCTTTTAAAAGATGGGGGCTACCAACCCAGTCTGCCAATCCAGGGGCACTGTCCTCGATTTCCACGCAATGTTGCTCAAGCGTGTCAGCCAAGACAGCCCCACAACATCCAGAGCCCTAAGGAACTCAGGGCGGGTCTCATCCACCCCTAGTGCCCTGCCACTCAGGAGTTTCTCAACCACCTCAGCAAGAGAGATAGAGAGACTTTAAAACCATACTACTCCAATCCCTGTAATGCTGCATTCAGATTCCTTTAGTGTCATTTCTCACCTAGACCTGTGATGACCAAGTCATCCAAGTAACACTGGACCCCTAGTAATCCACTTAAGATCTGGTCCATTGCTATTTGAGAGAGCACAGGGGTGAAGTGATTCAGAAGGAAAGCCTTCTGTATTTTTTTTTTTTTTCAATTTTAGAAACCCTTATTAGTCCAGCAGTAGGGAAATTTTGTCCTCTGCCTTTAACCAATCACTAGTTACACTAGGAGCAGTGAGCACCTGTTGAACAGCGCCCGGGGAGCAGTTGCGGATTAAGGCCCTTGCTCACAGGCCCACAGTGGCTCGCCTCTGTTAACCCGAGGGATTGTATCTGTACAGTCCTTTGTGTGTCACAATAGTTAACAGGTTTTTTTTTTTTTTAATTTGGAATGCCTGGTGTAAATCTATTTTACTATATTTTTTTCTTCTGCCAGACCTGCAAACAGGTCATTAATGAGTGGTAATTGTGGTATTGTTCTGTGACCAAAACAGGGTTCACAGTTACTTTGAAGTCACCACAAATCCTTGGTGTGCCATCTTTTTTTATTACTGGGACCATTGGTGTAGCCCACTCACTTGTAGTCACAGGTTCCAGCACTCCACTCTTTACCAGACTTTAAGTTCTGCCTCCACTTTTGGTTTTATGGAATGTGGGACAGGTCTTGCTTTTGTGGTGGTGAAACCAGAAAGTACATCAGAGTGTTTGCTTTTAAACACTCTGGTGTACTTTCTGGTTTCACCACCGGTTTTAGGGTAAAGGCCTTCATGCTACCAAGCTCTTCATCAACACGTTTTGAGTGTTTAAGATTTCCTGCAGTGAATCAGTGTCTCCATCTTTAAGCAGAAACCTTTCTTGCCAGTTCAATCTTGGTTCTTTTAACCAGTCACATCCTAATAACGCTGAGTTTTTAACAGTAATAATATACAGTGGTAAAAACTTTATCTGGTTGTGGTGCTCCACTTTTAAATTCACCATCCCCAACACTGGAACAGGCTGACCAGTGTAGGTTCTTAATTTCAGCTTGATTGGTTGCAGAGGAAGGTGTCAAAGTTTTTCTTTGTAAACAACTTCTGAGACCACTGATACACGTGCACCAGTGTCTACTTGCATTCTCACCATTTTGTTCTCCAACAGTGGTGTAATTCGGTATCCATCATCACTGTAATGGACAGACAGCACATGTCCAGTATCCTCATCCAAATCATCATTCTCGTCATCCTGTTCATGCTGTATTTTGTTCACGCTTCTTTCTGTAGAAACCACTTTTCATTTGGTTGTCGATGTGACTGCGTCTTTTTAGTTTTGCAGACTCCTTCAATGTGGCCTTTCTTACCACACTTTCTGCAGTGCAAGTCCTTACACCAGCATTCTGCTGCTTGGTGTCCCGACTTTTGACATCTGTAACATGGTTTACCATCTGTTTGTTATTGTTCTCTGTAGACAACTTATGCACTTGGGTTGAGGAACTTAACTGTTGTGCTTCTCTGGCAGCCATTTCCATCAATGTGCTTATTTCTATGGGCTTTTCTAAAGTTAGGCTTGTATAGCCTTACTGCAAAGACCACACACCAGTCTATCTAGTATAGTGTCATTCAACGCTTGTCCAAAATCACAATGTTCAGATAACTGCTTGAGAATAGCTACAAACTTTGACAGAAGAAACATCTTCTTGGTTTCTTTTGTGGAATCTGAACCTCTGGGCTATTATCAATGGGTTAGGAGCATAGTGATATCAAAGAATTTCCCTGATTTCTTCATGGGACTTATCTCCAGGTTTTCCAGATTGTACAAGGCTTCTCATAATGCTCAAAAACTTAGGTACAACTACCCCTGTTTTAATACTGTTAGCGAGCATAAAATACTCAAACTTCTTTGTGTAGGTACTCTGTTGTTCAGAGTTTTCATCAAATGATCCAATATTTCCCACCAGACCAGCTATCTTTAGGTAAAATTAGTTTGTCCTCAAAGTATCCTCACGCTCCTGTTATGCTGCTCCTCTCAGCAGCCACTCAGTTTCAGTGCCCCTCCAGCCGAAGGTAGCGCGTAGTATAGCTTGCTAGCACAGCAACACACAAGAGGAAAAAAAAGAAAAGAAACAACAACAAAAAAAACTCGTGCTTGTTACAACAACAAACAGGATGTGAGAGTGCATTATCCCATCCTCATCGCCAGTTCTATAACACAGTCACTCTTCTTGGAGGGTAGTAACTAATAAAGAAGATACGGAGATTGGTTCAACTTCAGGGCAACTGTTTTACTTCATGAACTCATGGCAGTACACAGTCAATCAGGGGTGTTTTTCTAAACAGGAATAATTCTCTACCCTTTCATAATAAATCTGGCTACTCAGAAATGTTAACACATAAACAGCTTTATAGAAAAATAAGTTATATTTAATACATTTAATGAGAACTCAGAGTTCTCAAAGAAGATGTTACAGGATGTCAGTCAGGTCAAATCATATATATATAGAATGATGGTGTTAGTGAAGCTTTATCAGAAATAAATAGAGCATCAGTAACAACCATTTCTCATCTGAAATTTTCAGTCTTACCCCTTATCTCTTTATATTGAGTGGCATGCATTGCAAACAAATCAGAAGTTGAGACAAAATGTAAAAAAGAAATAAATTCTTCAATTTCCTTTGATTTTCTTTACAGATTGTATGAACTCAATATATATATCTAATTCATTTCAGAATCTAAAATACAAAGGAGCAAGTTTAAGCTGGACACCTATGACCTCTGATCCCTCAGATGACACTGCATCAAAAAGTATCATTCATCAACAGCTGATAGAACCACAAGGACGAGGGTTGCAATGGAAACAATACAGAGAAGTACCACAAGGCTCTGTATGTAGAACTCTAGCTGGAGTTAATCAATACCAGTGTCAGATTATATGCAGATAACACTGAATTATGTTACCAATCAATTTTCCAAACATCCCCTAGTCTCTATAGTTCACTGGTCCCAGGTCATCCCAAAACCTCCTACTTGTGTATCTAGTCCACTGATCCACTGTCACTCTGAAATCGCCAACTAATTTCTATCTTGTCCACTGATCTACAGTCATTCTGAAACCATCTTAATCTTTATTTAGTCCACTTGTTCACAGTCATAGTATCTACACAGTCCACTGGCCCATGTTCATTCTTTTTATTTTTATTTTGAAAATCATTCAAATGATTTTGAATTCAAAAAGATGAATTAGGATCATACTTTATGAGACTGACAATGGAGACATGCTGCTGCTGTTTAAGCAACAGCACATCATCTAGACCCTATCAGAACCCAGTTAGGGACAACAGGTCTTGATTCAGACCCTTGTGGTCAGTAGAAGAATTGCAGTTCTGACTACAGGATGTTGTCCCATTGTAGATCTCAAGGCACATTAACACCAAGAATGGTACAAGGCGGATCCTGAAATTCTTTATTTTCCTCAAAGCCAGAACACCTGGTTGTTGTGAGAAGGAATGAAAACATCACACAGAAAACATGATATGAGTATCATTTTAAAAAAATTGAATAGAAATAAGTGAAATGAAATTTGTGAGAAAAATAACATGAGACATTTTGAGATCATATAGTCTGTAAAGAAATAACCAAAAGCAATGGTTAATTCTTTCACAGTTCTGACAAACCTGTGTTTTGTCAGAATACAGATGATAGAACATGAACCTGTGTGTCTGTGACTGAAGTACACATCATCGTTGTATGTTTGCATCAGCATATCCATGTTTGTGTGTACGGTTAGGCCTCACCAGACCAGCTGGCGATGCTCGGCTGAACTCAGCAAGGACTCTGGCCTCTCCAAAGGCGTTCACCAACACCCACATGACAGGGAAGAGCAGGGGTAGAATAGGAAGAACACCCATCACCTGGAAAGTCATATTATGACCTCTTTACAGCATATGACGTCTCACTTTAGACAAAAACGTGCAAATATTTATACTTCTATGTGAACTCCAAATACTTAACTAATCCAGAAGAGAAAAATGAGTCACATCTGACAGGATTCTACCTGAAGCTGAAAGAAATGGTAGCGAACAGGTGTTAGGCTGGGAGCATCACAACAAAACCGGACTGTGTTGACGAGCAGGAATGCCACCTACAAGAAGAAACAAACATGTTAACAAGACTATACCTGTGACTCTCCAAACATACCAGTCAGTGATCATGACTTACCACAACAACTGGACAGACCAACTTGGTGATGAGCGACTGCACATGAAACCTCTCGTTATCCAGCACGGTGACTGGCCGGGACAGAGCCAAGTCCAGACTGTTCCTGTTAGAGAAAAACCTCAGTGGCCTATGCTACAAAAAAGAAAAGAAAAAAAAAACATAATGTGGAAGCGCTACCCACCTGATTGGGTCCAGCACTGGGGTCCGGACCACCCTGAAGAGCCGGTGCTGCTGGGGGCTCTGTGGTCCTCGCTTCTCATTGGCCCGTGGGGAAGGAAGGAGGGAGAAGGAAGGGAACAAATCTCCTGGTTCCAAAACAATGTGCTCATCATTCTGAGAAGGGAGAGATCCCATATGATGTTACCATGACAACATGTGACAGAGATCCAAACTAACTGCACATAAAAGTCAAAAGTCTTACCCAATTCGAATTTATAAAAGTGAATTTATTTTAAAAAATGTATTTCAAATATGTGCAGGCACTTTTAACTGTCAGTCAGTTCGGCCAATTGCTAGTCGTCATCAATTCCTCATCCAGTTATCGTCATGCCATGAATCTTTGCAAAGCAATAATATATATATATCAACCCAGCGTTGTGTAGACACAGCAGTCTTTCTGATTTCACCACAGCAACAACATCTGAGACAGGGTATTCGGATACTCATCAGCAGATCCTTTGATGTGGATCAGCTGAAGGAGCTGGTAACTACAGCTGACTCTAATTGACATAATTTGGGCATCTTCCAGTTTCTTCCAGATCTGTTTGTTCCCCATTTATAACATGGTGGGGCACAGTAAGAGGGACAAGAGGCTTCAAGAGTGATCTTTAGAAATCTGTGAATAATTTCAGTCACAGATTCTTTAGGAATTAGTAATTAAAATTTATAGCTCAAGGTTTAAGGAACCACCTAACTTTAATTATCATTACCTTTGATTCGGAAGTTTACTGGAGTCCGCCAACTTCAGTTAATTTGATTAACAGCAGAAGTCTACTGGACCTAGCTAACTTTAATTTAACAAACCGTATATGTTTACTCAAGCCAGCAAAAGTGTGACTTGATTAGTATTAGATGTGTACTAGGGCTAGCTATCTTTAACTTGATTAAAATTATAAGTTTACTGGAGGCAGCTAACTTCAGTTACCTTTAACTTATTGAACACTACAAAGCAGGGCCTGAAATAACCTTTTTAACTCACTAGCTAAGTGGAATTGTAGGTAAAAAAAAATCTATCGGTCAAGCATATTTTTTACCTACCAAAATAATAAATTGTCTTCTTGTGTTCCATATACATTAATTTTCATACATTTTATTGAGATAAAGTATTATGTTGAATACAAACTTAAAGAAGAGTCCAGAAAAAACCTGAAGCAGAATTAGTTTTAATGTACTGACAAATGGTTGAGTAATTCAAGACTGAGTGCAATCCCGGAATTCAACTGGAATTCAACTGATGTTGGATGTACAGAAAAACGCACAGCTGATCACTGGTGGCAGCATTGACTATAAAAACAATGGACTGACCACAAGGTCACGTGACCTATAGGTTTCTTAAGAGCTGTTTTGAAGGCTGGTTTTCTTCTTGTAGGGTGCAGCCATGTTGCTTCAGAAGTCGACGAAACACGCCCACCATACGTCAATCAAAGTTGGATTTGCTCCCAGCTCCTTCTGCCGAACCCCGACGAAATATCTAGAGATCTGCCGTCAGATGGTTACAGCAGGACATACCATTTATACACTCTATGGTTAATACAGTGAGGTAGTTGCTTTGTTAAGTGCGGTGGCATGACAATTACAGATGAGGAAGTGATTCTTTTTGTACGTACAACATCTGGCAGGGAAGGAATAAGAGGGCGGCTATCACTTGACACCGGATGGTTAACTTTAACTTATTAACCATTATTAGTTTACTGGAGTCAGTTAACTTAGGTTACCTTTAAATTGAATAAAAAGATAATGTAACTGCAGCAAGCTAATTTAGTCAACTTTAACTTAACATTAGAAGTTTACTGGAGACAGCTAAATTCAGTTAACTTTAACTTAACATTGCAAGATTACAGGAACCAACTAACTTGGGTTAATTTTAACTTGATAAACATTGGAAATTTTCTAGATCCAGCTAACTTTAACTTAACAGAACTTTACTGGAGCCAGCTAACTAAATTTAATTTGTTCACAAGTCTTCTGTTGTTCACAACCCTGGAGTCTGTGCTGATGCTGGTTTAAGATGAATGATGCGTTGGCTACTTCAGGACATCTTATTTCTGGCTGACTTCTTTGAATGACTTAATGCTCAAGTCCTGGGAAGGTGATATGACACTGGTCCATTCAGAGAGCACTATTCACAGTTTTATGAGGAAACGGTGGCTCAAGATACCCACCGGCTTTATCAGGTTAGCTCAGGTTGTGGCTCAAGCTCACATCTCAGAGAAAAAGGCTGACCACCAAACCAGCACTCACATTTAACACATTTGCTTTGTCTGTAACATAGTTAATTTCTGTGGCTTGAATAGCCAATTTCTCTCATTCACTGTGGTTCGGATGAAATGACAATCGTTATAAAGTCGGGGAACATTTGTTCAAAACAAGCTTGAAAAGTAAAGCCACACGTAAATTTATGTGTGTTTGCACACTGTGTGATGATCCTGATGAATAAATAAAATATGTAGGATGTATCAGTATTTTTCTGTTGGTCTTTAGATTCATGCAGGATGCTGCCCCTAAATTAAATGAGGGTAAATATGAACTAAATGAGTACTGGAGTCAGATTTATGTCTCTATGCTAAAGAATGACTTAGGTTATGTACTTCCACACTTTTACCAACCATTTCGAGTACATAAGTGCATTCCCAATGACAAGTATGACTTCACGAAGTACAGAGCAAAAATACAGAGTGCAGAATGCCCAGCGTTTTGGTTAGAAAAGACAAATAAGTCAGTCTTTATTGCCAAAATCGCTGCAGTTTAGACTGTCATTACAGAAAAGAGTACACAATGTCATTTTGTTTGGAGTTTTGATTGTCATGGAGGTAAAGCAGCAGAAAAACAGCATTCTCCATTCTCACTTCTAGTAAGGCCACCATAGCACATTTCTGAGGACACAGCAACTGTGTTGAAGCACTACTTCTGCTGCAAATTACATCATGGAAACCAAGGACAGGGATTTAACCTGTCCTCTGGGTTAAAGCCCTGTACTCCCTGAAAAAAAATCATATCGGAATATCTCTAACAGTAACAGTGCATTTGTAATGTTTGTGTTAGTTGACCTGATGCTGTTGATGCACATCGCGTGACACAACAGGACAGACGTAATCTTTAATTAATCCGCTAAGTGAAAAAATGATCAGCAGATTAGTAGAAACCAAAACCATTTACTAAAACAGCTAAATAACATCTCTATCACTACATTTGGTGTGATAATCTGTCCTTCAGTAAGCTGTTCAGATCTGCACACAATTGTGACATCACAGACTACATAAGAGTAGGATTACCAGGCCTCCCCATCTATATCTCCACCCATAAAATCACCTACAGCTGAGAATGCTACTCCAGCATCACAGCCAAACCTCAGCAGATATGTAAATGGGCCACCCTCACCTTGATGCCTCTAAGAGAAGCGAACGCTTCCTGTCCTGGTCTAAGCGCGATGACATCTCCTTCAACCAGCAGACTGACCGGCAGGTTGACCAGCTGAGAGTCGCGATATGTCCAGTGCAATGACCAGGATGGGGACACAGGGGTGTAGAGGTCAGGGTAGAGGGACAGAGGCCAGGGCACCTCCCCCACGCATCCTGACAGGTAGTCTGGATCAAACAGGAGAGACAGGACATGGTCACACCAGCTTAAGTTCCACTGCATAGGTAAGTATATGAGATCAGAAGTCATAGTCTCATCATGCCCCATCACACAGCCAGTACAAACAGGCCAGCACAGTTGTCAATTCAATTCAATTCAATTTTATTTATATAGCGCCAATTCACAACAAAAGTCGCCTCGAGGCGCTTCACACTGTAGGGTAAAGATAAAATGTTACAAGGAAAATCCCAACAATCCAATGATCCCCTATGAGCAAGCACTTGGCAAAGGTGGGAAGGAAGGAGGGAAGGAAGGGAAGGAGCTACAGTATCCAGAGTGGTGCGTAGTGATGTTGTAAAACTGTTAACAAGACAGTCAATTTCAGCACAAGTAAAGTTTACATCACAGTCCTGTATTGTGTTGGCACATGGCATTGAAGTAGGTTATAGAGAATGTAAAATAATTTCTTTAAATTTAGTTACAACACTGTTCGATAAACATCTACTATAGTGAATTTTTTTTCCTGGTGTTGTGTAGTTCACTATTGTAATCTCAAATGTTATTAAGAAATGGTCTGACAAAAGGGGATTTTCAGGAAATACTATTAAATGTTCAGTTTCTATGCCAT
>JAOWBL010050430.1:0-14478 GCA_028564865.1 Zenarchopterus dispar | reverse complement strand
GACGCTGATGGAAAGACTGGATGGTAGCAGAGTAGGAGGTGATCAGCAGCTCCTGAGGCAACTTTCTGAGCTGTCTCCTCTGTGGGTTCTTGCTGTGTCTATGTGGGTGGTCCACTTCAAATCCTGGGAAATTGTGGAAAACTACAAGTGCCCTCATTAGACACTGTGCTGTTAAGGAGGATGAGAGGAGGGAGTAGTAGGGGTTTCCTCCTGAAGTCAAGCGTCACCTCCACAGTCTTGAGGTGGTTCTGACTGCACCACTGGTCCTGTCTGTATGCAGACTCATCCCCATCCTGGATCAGTCCAGTGACTGTGATTACATCTGCATGCTTTCACAGCAGGGTCCTCTGAGCAGGAGTTGTTGGTGTAGAGGGAGAATAGCAGTGGGGAGAGGACACATCCCAGGGGGGCACCAGTGCTGATGGGTCCAGGTACTGGATGTGACACTAACAAAACCCTCACCTGCTATCTCCTGTCAGTCAGGAAGCTGCTGATTCACTACCAGGCAGGCGCAGTGAATTGGGTGAACTTTCGTTAGAGGATTTCAGGGATAATGGTTTTGAACGCCGAGCTGAAATCCCCAAACAGAATCCTGGTGTACGTCCCTGGGGAGTCAAGATTACAACAGAGGTCGGAGAAATGGGCCTGTAGTCATTAGCAACTGATGAGCACAGTTCCTGAACACAACACTTGGGATTTCATTTGGACCTGCAGCCTTTTTTACATTAAGAACTTCCAGGATAAGTTAACCTCATGTGTTTGCAGGGTCAGCATGTCATCAGCCGAAGTGAGATTACTTCGTCTGAAGTAGCTGAACCTCCTTTGTCATGCATGGCTTCTGGTTTGTGAATATCTGGATGCATTTGATGATAGTGACACTCCACGCAGCATCTAATGTATATACATATATATATATACTCCAGTCAGTGCGCTGTAAGCAGTCCTCTAGTTGTGATGATGCTGTTTCTTCTACAATATGACTGTTCACCTCTAAGTCAGAAAGCTGAGAAAAATGCGTAATTTTAAGTTTCAAGTTTAATGTTTGTCCCTATTTGCTAACTCTTCTTTCCAGTGACTCAGTTTCTCATCTCGCTTTGCATCAAATGTTTTCTGTTAGAATGTTGGTAAATCAGTCAGGGAAAGACCACACCTCCAAGTATTCCTGAGAATGACCTGTTGGACTTGCGTTTGTTTGCTTTTCAGCTAAGAGAACAACTACCATCGCCACGACAACCACAACAACAGCAAGTAAGTGCTTCAGATGTTGTTATGAAATGTGTTCCTTTTTCCTTACCTCCTTGCTCTTCCTCTCTTCCTCCCGTCTGAGTTTTTTAATACATTGTCATATGTTTTCATGAACTGCTTTAAAAAATAGCATATTGTGTACTGAAGTAGATTTTGATGAAGTTTTTGACTTCTATACTGTTGTAGAATTATGCAGAGTGTAAAGCAGAGACTAAGATTAAGATTATTACTGGAAAATATCTGAATTCAAGGTTTCAGGTGTCAGTTCACAGAACTTGTTTCACTGACTTTAGATGGGATGCCTACTTTTGTCATGTGGGATTTTGATGAATTCTGGGAGGGAAGGTTTTATTCAGAGCACTGAGTAAATTAAATGTAAAAATAATGATATCTTTTCCTTTGGATACCTTGATATTTCTTGTGCTTCAGTGAGTCGTTGGACTCTCCCTTCTGATGAGATTAATCTATCTTCCCTGTCTGATCCTCCAGCCCCTCGTTATGGAGTAAAGAATCTGAAGATCGATGATGAAACCACATTTAGCATGCGGGTGTCCTGGCAGACTGTTGACTCCAGAAATGTCCGCCACTATCGACTGAACTACATCAGCGCGAAGGGAGACAGAGCAGAAGAGACGGTGGGACATTCAGAATGCTTCATTTCACTGCTGATTTCATATGAATCCACTTAACGGGTAGAGTCGGGGTGGCCACACGCCGTGGCCAAAAGATCACTGCCTCAATCCCCAGCTCGTCAGTCTTGCACAAGACACTGAACCCGACATTGCCCCTTATGCCCCACCCAGTCGTAGTACTGGTCCTGAGCCCAGATAAATAAAGAGGAGTGTTTTGGGATGCCCTGTTGGAGGTACCTTTGAAACAAAAGTTCTCTTCAGAATGCAGATGGTTCATGAGGTATTATACCTCCACTCTTTGACCTGATCAAATTTATTTTTCAGTTGGATTTGGAAACAAAGAAATATCCTTGACTTGAGCACTAAATTAAAATATTATAATCAGAGACAAGACAAGAGTCGAGACTTTCATGTGCACAATAGTGTCATGTTTCATACTTTTTGAGCTCTATTTATTTCAGCGAACAGTAAAACTCAGACTTGTAGCAGATGATGGTTAAACCAGCGGTGAAGCTTCGAGCTACAGAACACATTCATTTTATGATTTTTAGTCACTCAAACACACACTTTTTTGATTAAAAGAATCAATTTAAAAATCTTTCTTGAGGAAAAGTGTTGCCAGAATATGCAGCTTCTTCTTTCATAAAAGACAAAGTTTTGTTTTGTCTCAACTCAAACTTAAAGTCTGACTCAGACTACAGGAGTTTTGGAGCAAGTTATTTCCCAACTCGTTCCTCTCATCCAAAGGAGAAGTTGGGAAACTTTAGAGCTTTATCAAGTCTGTTTATTGTCAAAAACACAAATCAATGTTTGTTCCAAATGTGGAGTCTCTCTGCAAAAGCTCAGTACAGTATTCCTGTCAAACGGGCACGCAAACTGACTGAAGCTCCACACAAAGAACCTCAAAATGTGATTTATTCGTTTCTTTCTAGTCTTTGAAACAAGTAATGAATAACTGCTGAGTGCATTGATCTGCAGTGGAGGTCTGAGTTATGCCACAGGAGAGGATTAAGCCCCAAGAGATTTTAATTCGATATGTGGGGGATACATTTTAGACTTTGCAGATATAGAAGTGTTTGTCTTTGAGTCTCTCTGTAGCAGGAAAAAGTGTCCCTGATGGTAGGGGCATGATGAAATGGACAAAAATTGTAAAAAAAAAAAAAAAGTCTCCAACAAAGGGAGGTACCTTGGAAGCCCTTCAGATTAAAAGTCTCGCTTGGGGAGATGAAGGGAGGAGATAACAGAGATGGCAGCCCTTCAGACAGAGTCTTGTAATGGAAGAGAAAGAAGAGGTGGAGGAGGAGAATAATGATGAAAACAATGTCAGACCTTCAAACACTTTTTTGAGACAAAGAAAGAAAGAGAGAGAATGGCAGGTTTCAAAATAACGAAGAGAAATACAGATAAGATTTACGGAAAACAAACTTTGTGAAAAACAGAGTTCTTACTTCATCTACATTGACTTTACGCATGTTTGTCTGTGTGTGTGTGTGTGTGTGTGTGTGTGTGTGTGTGTGTGTGTGTGTGTGTGTGTGTGTGTGTGTGTGTGTGTGTAATTTAGACAAGTGTCTACTGAAACGCCAGTCAAATATTGATATAGAATTAAGATGAGTATCAACTATTTCCAGCCCTGTGAAAGTTCTCTATTTTCTCATAATGTTAGGTTTCTCAAGTGTTATATATTTATAATGCTATACTGTCAACAACTGAGAACTAGTTCTATTTTTGGAATATTTTTCAGGAACTCAAAGTGTAAAGAATAAATCAGTTAAATGAATAACAACAGCTGAAAATTAACCCAGCTGATTCCAAGTTTTTTAATGATAATAACTGCTCATACTGTAGAGATTAAATGACAAAATTCCCAAAAATCCCATATTATTTTTGTACATTTTCAGTGATCAGTTCTTGGGATGGGACTCATCACCTAGGTAACAAAGAAGGCTGGTCTGATGTAAATTGCATTTTGTTTCTTTTGGTCAAACAGACAACAGAACTGAAGCTTGTCACTTTTTATAGTGTTACCGCATAAAATCAATGGATAACATGCATCAACCACACTATTTAATGTTAGATGGTCATGATCATTTCAAATGTTTCTGTCAGAGAAAAAGAGGGTTGGATGTTGTATTGAATTGCCTTAGCAAGTAACTTTAGATGTCATGCCTATTGCTGATTGTTCAAGAAATAAATCCTTTGCATTTCCCTCTGCTGATGGAAAAATTCACTCAATTTTTAATGTACTTATGGTTACCAGCTTGGAAGTAAAATAAGCCCAGATTTTTAGGTTGATAATGAGGTCATAGCCCTCAAAATAAATGTCTTATCAGCAATTAAGTGCACTGAATCCTAGTTAAAAATAAACGTTGTTATTCTTTTCATTCACATCCAGGAATACTGATTTATGAGTTATTGCTGAGGTAAAAGTAATGACTAACAGAATGAGGAAACTGGCTAACATTAGGAAAGGGTGAGGGGCTCAGACTTCTCCCAGAGTACAGTTTCTGCTCCCCTGCATCAAATGGCAGCAGAGGTAGCTGGGCAGCATCCTCTCCAGACAGGATCCTTTCCAGGGATCGTTCAGGTGAGGAGTGTTGGAAATGTACCGCTGGGAAGGAGCCTTGAGGCAGACTCAGGATTCACTGGAGAGATTATTTCTCTTGGTCGGCTGGAGAACGCCTTGGTTTCATCTCGGCAGAGGTAGATCGGGTTCTAGGGAGAGGGAGGTCGAGATTTCCTGGTCAGACTGTTGCCAGTCATGAATATGTGGTAGAAAATGGATGGATGGACTAACAAACTCTCAAAGAATCTTTCAAAATACTCAAACATGTGTTACTTCCACATTTATAGGTGCACTTTTCTACTTCTAATTAGCTGTCAATATTAACAAACTTAATCATATTTTTATTAGTCATGTAAAACTCATTCTGTTGTAATGAGAGCCTAAAAATTTCCTTCATAATGAATCGTGAACACTAAATGTGTTTAAAACTCATATTTTAATGACTCTGAGTGGACAGCTGTGCGTTTGTGCATTTACTTCTGTGACATCACCCCCCCAGGGGGTCGGTGTGGCTCTGCCGACGACCCCAGAAACACGTCCCACATCAGCCTTTTCATCCTGACAATAAAGAGTTGCCAGCTGCTCGCACCAGCAGCTTGTTAAATGAGATCTCTTATCAAAGTGCGAACAGCTGTGAGCTCGGTTTGGCAGTCCGGTCAGGTTGTGAATCACCGAGTGTTGCACTCTGAAGCTTCTGTCTGGAGAGCAGGGCGAGTCTGGCAGTCTTCCTCCACTTCTCTGCAACTTCCACTCTGGGCTTTTTGGGTGCTCAGTGGGTCCACAAGCCACTAAACAAAAAGATTAACATGGAAAAAAAGAGAAGATGACAACTAATTTACATGTTATTGATGTTTTGGGGCCAATTATCTCTATTAATATCCAGTGATGGATGCTGAGCTCATTCTGCTAATATCCATAAATCTTCACATTTTTAGCTCTGTATTTAAAATCATGTTGAGCTTAAATAAACTGCAGATTAAAGGTTCATGCAAGGTGTTTTTGAAAGAGAAAAGTATTATAAAAGAGATGTTGACATGTGAAGAAAAAGCTAAAACAATATTTAAAAAGTGTATTATTCCACCCGATATTTCTTTTTAAACTTTGACACTTAAATCACAAAATCACCAAATGATGAAATGCTACACCTGCAGCTGCAGACACAGACCACCTGACATATGAAACATCATTAACTTACATGTAGACAGGTTTACTAACTCACGTTTTAAAATTTGTTAGAAATGTAAATCCTGTTAAATCCAAATCCAGACATTTAAAGACAGTGTGTTTTATGTTTTTTTTTGTTTTTGTTTGTTTTTATACCTTTTTGACATTGTGTCTGTCTTTTCTCTGATGGAACAGCTCATGTTATGTGGATATTCATTCTTACTGCTAACTCTAAGGCAGCACTTATTGTTTTTCCTCTAACTTTACCCTTGAAATTTCTAGATTTCTGCTGTCTAACTGTCCAAATCACAGTTAAGTGAAAAAAAATATTTTTTCTCTCTTTTTCTATACAAAGACCCCTGCAAAACAACTGAAGTGCAAACAATAAGACAATGTTAGCGCAGTTTCTTAGTGTTACTATCAAAAATTCTGGAAATGTGTTCAAGGTAATTAGTGCAAATTCATCCATCCATCCATCCACCCATCCATCCATCCAAACATCCATCCATCCATTCCCTATACCGTTTCATCCTGTATCCCTTTTGCCATTGATCAAGGACAGGGGTACACCCTTGACAGGTCGCAGGCTGAGTTGGTATAAATTCAATCTGGTTTATATATTATATAACTTAAAGTGACTTTGATAATAAAGTCCAACAGGAGAAGCCAAAAACGAATAGCTTCAGAAAAGCGATGTTAGACTCCACCATGGCGCGGAAGTCTAAATATCCACACTTATTTTACAACTTTTTTAGACAGCAAAAAAGAAATGATGAAAGTGTGTACCCTCAAAAACACTCAACCCTTTTTTTTAAACTACCTCAGTTCAGGTACTTTGGTCAAGAGTGAGAAGTAGTGCTTTCTGCAGTCTTGCTTCTGCTAGCTGAAACCCATGATGGTCACCGTGAAGCACGTCTGTATGGCCAGACACTGTGACTTTCACTTCCTGTGTCACTTTCACTGTGGCAACACTTCAAGTTATCTCAAGTTACTTTTAAACAATTGTTAGTCAAGTTCAGGGGATATTTAAATGTGGAAACAATGTTTTGAGAGATTTCTATTCCCTTTTGTAAACATACCACTGAATGCATACATATTTTGGATTCATACTAGAGGTGGTTCTACCACTGTTACCTACCAGACGCCAGTGTTTGTAGAATAGCCACAGGATAACCCAACTCTGCCACCGTCTGTCTTGACAGCTGTGATGCTGAACTCAGTGAGGCTCCATTTTTCCCTGTGTTGCTTCATTCAGTGTCCAGTAAACCAAAGCTTCAAGTGCAGTCCTGATATGCGTAAACGGAGTTCTAACTATCACTGCGGGAGGTAAATACTCATGTCAAAAGAGGATTTAAAAAATTAGGCGTCCTAGTTGTTGCTTTGCCTCAGGTTTGGTGTTAATCTTTGATGCCAACCTCCATACCATCCACTCATCTGTTTGAGATGCTCTTTTAGGTGGCAAACAGATGGAGGACAAAAGAGACTTCAATAAATACATGGAAAAGCTTTTCAAGAGCTCTCTCAGTAATCGATATATTCAACTCTTTTAAATGCCATTCATGTGTTTAAATCTGAATTTGATCTGAACTGGCTGAAGGTGTTAAGTGAAGAACAGTATATTTACCTCTTATGCCAACAGCTGAGCTTTTTGGCTCTGCTTTCTTTAAATTACAACAAACAACCTGCCAATTTAACATTTGAGTGAGTAATGCCACCTCACTGATTCTCACACAGCAGTTGTCTAGCCATCAGAAATCCGATCTTTATGCTTATGATTTTTTTTTCTGCTTTCAACACTTGAGCTTTACGATCTGACTTGTAATTTCTTACCTGATATATCATTCACATCACCTGTCGATGGTTGTAAAGCAGCTGATCACCATGAACGCTGATGTCATTTGTGAATTCCTATTTACCCTCAGGTTCTTGTAGATCTAATGAAAAGGTGGGTTTCGCTTAACATTCTCAGCATACATCCTCTTTCCAAACAAGTTTGGCTTTCTGAATTATGAGCATACTTCATTAAGCTGTGTTTGCATTTGCAAAGAAGTGGAGTTTAAATAAAAGAAGAAGAAGCAAGAATGTAGCTGAAGGTCTTCTATTTGAACTATGTGACTCTGTGACAGCTTCGAGACTTGCTGCGTTTTTCATCAGAGCGAGCTGAAATTGATTTGCCGAGGCTTGCAGTGTTTGTCTGACTGACACGTCGGAGAAAAAGTTTTCTTAAAGTGGAAGGGTTGAGGAGAGAGCAGGGGCTAGACTCTGCATGCTCAGAATGCAACCTGGCCAGACAGAAAAAGGCGAGGACACATAAGGACAGAGGCGAGGGGGTGGGGGGGGCACGACAATCTGACATCGGAGGTACGTCCATGTGATAACTTCAGGGGTTATTAAAGCTATTGTTTCTTTCACACAGAATAGTAGAACTGGCTACCAGAAGAGGGGATCAGAATGAGCTGTGTTTAGTCATGCACTTATCATCGATCTGAATTAAGATCAGAAGACTGAAATGTTTGAAAAGTCACTGTGTCTGTGAATTTTCCCTCAGCAGTTATTTCTAGGTACACCGCTTCAAGTCCCTTTGCCTCAGATATCTTTTCAGCCAGGTGCCCTTTTAGCAGCTCAGTGTATGTAGATATGAAAACATGGTCCAAATGCCCTGCTGAAATTCAGAGTACTAGAATCAGAAAAAAGGGATTTAAGTGAATATAAAAGTGACGTGATTGTTGGTGTCTAATGGACTGCTGATCTACTGGGACATTCACGCACCCATCTTTTGGGTGTTTCAGAGAATTGTTAAATTAAAAAGAAAATATCCATTGATAAACAGTTCTTTAGGTCAGAGGAGGAAGGCTGTTCCATAGACTAAAATTCATGGAGGGAGACCAAAGTTACACGACAGTAGTAAAACATCTGCTGATGAGATCAGTCCCAATTTCTGCAGGAGCAGTCTGAGGGTAGAGTCAGAATTTGGCTAAAACAGCACATAAATCCAACTTGTCTGGTCCAGGCTGCTGCTGGTGGTGTAATGGTGTGGGGGCTTTTTCCTTGGCAGATTTTAGACCTCTTAGCATCATTTGAGCATTGTTTAAACACCTCAGCCTAGCTCTTGCTGGCTATGCCCTTCCCTTTATGACTAAGTGTCCGTCAGCCATGATGGTAAACTTTGCAGGGTTGCAAAATCGTGCCACAAACCTCAAATCATCAGTGCATCTAAATGACCTCCACAGTCACCGCAGCCTCAATCTAGCGGAGCATCTTTGACAGAATGCAGGAGTTGTGTGATGCTTTCATGTCAATACAAACTCAGATTTCCATTGCCATGTTGAATCACAAAGACTTAATGCAATTCTGAAGATAAAACATTTGGAATTTTGTTGTTTGTTCTGCATTGTTTCTGCCTTTATAGGATCTTTCATAGTGAACATGTCCAACACAAAAAAAGTCTTGCTCCTCTCATTTTCTCTGCAGATTTTTCCCCAAATGAAAAAACTTTTCATAATACAGATCACATATTGCTTTCATGGCATCTAAGAAAAGAGGAAAAAAAAAATAATTAAAAAAGGGAGGACTCCCGTGGGTTGCAATTCAAGTGGGGAATGTAAGAAAAGAGAAATAAAAAGAAAACCACCCTTTGATAATTTTAATTTGTGCACAAAACAGAACGAGGGATGGGGAGCGATAAGCAACGGTAGGAAAAGCAGCAGAGGAGAAAAAAGAAGAAAGACTTGGAAGCAGAGATGAAAAGGAGCCTGCAGGGCAAGGAAGCAGATTAGCTCGTCTGCTGCACAGGAACAACAGTTCACTGTGACGGATGAGTCATTTAGGGATCAGTTTTAACAAAAGGCCAAGTTCACTGGCAAGTGAGACAGAAACTTGGACACAATTAACCTTTTCAGTGCCAGAAATCTCCAAGTCTGCCACGCTAACTCTCTCCACCTCACCTCTATTACAAAACTAATACAATTACATTTTTGTCATTGACTTTTCATCATGTCTTTTTTTGTTTTCCTCATTTTGTTTTTGGGTTTTGCCGTCCTTCTTTTCACATTGGGATAAATTTATAATTTGTAATTGTAGTATAAAAGTTGAGCAAACACTTTACTTTAATCCTGTCATGGTTCTTTTAAAGCCATAGACACGTTTCTCCTCACAGACAAAAAAAAAAAAAAAGCGTGATCAACAATCAGATTGCTTCTACAGATTATGTTACATCATTTTATACTGACTGATAAAAAGTTTTATGATCTAATTATAATCTGTTGTGACACATCACTTTGATAAAAAAAAATAACAAAAACAATGAAACCAGTTTTCTTTTTAATCTTAACATGAGTCAGTGTTAATGTGTTGCTGTCACCTCTTCTCTCTGCTGCCACTTCTTTGTGACATTTAATGAAATCTGGATTATGAGATGCAGATATAAAACAATTCAACAAAATATTTGCTTTTTTCAATTAAAGGACAACGTTTGGGACATATATTATTCCCTCATGGCAGTGAGTTGCCTGTCCAACTTTATCTATTCACTTTGGAACAATTTGGCCTCGTGAAGTGGGTCTGGTACCCGTCCACATCACAGCCATTTCCACTGGTACAAAAGATACCGACGCATTCACAATGGGACAGGGGCTTTATGAAATGATTCAGATAAGAATGTCCAAGGGTCTTTATTCTAAACAACCAGAATTTCATCCATAGTTGCAACTTTGCAACTATGTTTTCAGTCAATGTGACCTTGGACCGGCACATATTTACTGCTAAACTGACTCTGCACCATTTTGGATGTTTTCTTTCCAAGTGTGATTGTAGCTTTGCCTACTTGGCATCCTTCATTCTTCTGATTGGTTGTATGCCTTTTCAAACACAATTTCTTCTTCATCCCGTGGTACTAAATCAAAGTGGATCTCAGACTAAACCAGACTAATTCTTCGTATTGAAGAGCTAAAGAGTAAGAATGGCTGGCCAGGCAGGGAAGTGAAACCAAACATGGATACATTTATAGATATTTAAAACTGAAAGGAAATGTTAGCAGCTATTACGGTCTTTCACACCTGTTTAAACACTTTAATGTTCTGCTTACAGAGGACAGTCCCCACTAGTCAGAGTAGCCTGGTTCTGCAGCCTCTTCTGTCAGATACAGAATACAAAGTCACCATCACACCCGTTTATACTGGTGGAGAGGGACCCACGGCTTCACAAATGGGACGGACACGTAAGTCATGTTCTTACATTTCCTATTATGAATTTGTTTATATGGGACAAGTACCAGTTGCTGATATTTTAAAATGATATTCTGTAACATTGAAAGGTTTCTTCGGAAGACCTGGACTTGTGTGAATTATCACTTTCATTGGCATCTCTTTTATAGAGCTTATATACCCTCTTCTGAACCATCCCCACAATTTTCTTCCCATTTTTTTCTAAAGTTTAGGCTTGGGTAAATTTGGGTGGAATCCAAGTAAACTAACCATAAATGTTTGGGTAACTCCTGGGTTTTTAAGTTTCAAGAGAGTGCCAGTTTGGCCTAGTATCTTAAAGTCCATTGTGTTTTACTGTTGACAAAAAGAAATATATGGGAGTGGTTTTTTTCCTCTCGTTAAAATTGACTGATTACCATAAATGCTCGTGCAGGGGCTAATGATTTTCTCTGCTGCCAAGTGCTTTAAAGAACAAACACTCGACTTTCAGCAGGCAAGAAACTCTAAATTCAAGTAATCCGTCTTTCCCCTCTATTCCATCATGTCTGCCTTCGCAATGCATTACACACATTAGCAGGCGCTAACGATGTTGTCCGTTTTTTAAATGACGGTTCTCAGACACCTAGTAATGATGAATGGTTCCTCCTAGCAAGGGAGGGATGTGATGATCGCCCTGGGAAAAATGACTGGGAAGTGGGTGGGGTTGGGGGGCTCTTGGGTTTTTAAGAGTGAAGACAGATGATGTGACAAAGGAAGCCGGTGTAATCTGGTGATTTGGACCTCAGAGGAATGGGGTGAAGACTGAGGGAAGCGTGCCAGGGAATGCAGAGGGGGTGATTGGGTTTTTTTTTTAACCCCAAACTGAAGATAGATAGTATGAAAGCAGAGGCCGACTAATCTAAGGGGCTTATCCACCGAGGAATGGTGTGATTAGTGAGAGGTGTGTGAGGGGGTGAATAAAGAGAGGACAACAGATTTTTTTAGTGGTCAAGAGTGAAAAGAACTCACAGCTTAGTTTACATGATACATGATTATGCTTTACAGGTCCTTATTTTTGTCAGAAGATGTGCGATGTATTCTGTCAGTGATCATTATGCTGTAAGGGATCAAAATGTATCTATTAGGGAAATGTGGAGGTCAAAGGTGCTTTATGCAGAACAAAGGCAACCAGTTTGGCTTTGCATCTCTGAGAGATATGTAGTTTTGGAGAAAGTTTGTAAAGGACAACCATGTCGGTATGACTTGAAATTTGGGAGTCTGGTACAGCCTGGAATAGTTTTGTGTCTCATGGAAAAAGAGCAGTTGTCAGTACATCCTAAGTGGAGCCTCTCAGGTCTGCAGCATCTCTTTGAAAATGTCTCATGTGGAAGGAAAAACACATAAATTCCCAAACTGTTGACTTCCGTAACATCAATCAGGCAAATATTTTGTTTGATGACCAAAAGAAGTATAAACAGGATCTTTGAACATTTTAACTTTTAAAAGAGGAGTCTGAGTCCTGATTTAGAGCTGACGACTTTTTGCATTGATTTCTGTTTTTCTTTGCAATTTTAATGGCCCATGTAGGGTGTCTCCCTACAGTCTTCTATTTTTAAAGGTAAGAAAGAAGAAAAGCTGACAAAGAATTTAGAAATTTAATTAGGGTAAAAGAACAAAATCAAACATAAAAGTAAGGGTAAAAAAAAACCCTCTGTGGACTCAAGGAAAATAGTACTGCAATATTTAGTTCTTTATGTTAAAATGAAATAATCCTATCACATTACTTCTCTGATTTCTCATTAAGTTTTAATGTGCCAAAGCAAATTAAACCTTGGAAAATTAGCCTTGAAAAGTGGTTAATTGTGGTTAATCCAAACTCCCTAGAACACCGTCAAAACTGAGTCTACATGCAGAATTTTTAACCAAGCGTCTAAAAATGTTCCTTAGCTCATGAAAAAGCTTTGGTTGCCAGAAAGTTCAGTTAAGTTTCAGCTTCTCACACATTGTACGAGGGATGGCAGAGAGAGCACACAGGATGATGGGAATTTTCTCAGGTCAAAGGAGGGCACAGTGAAGATAGCTAATACAAGAGAAATAAAGGTTGTAACAGGAGGATTTGAACATATGAGTTTGCAGCAGATACTGATGGGGGAGTGCAGTGCAGAGAATATGATTGGCTTTGTGATAGCGAACAAGCACTGAGGTTGTAAAGGGAAAATGAGGCAGAAGACCTGGTGTAATTTGGAGGTTTCGCTTCGTGAGAAGCCTAGGAAGGAATGATTGAACACGGAGAGAATGGACGCCCTTCAGTACTTTGAATGCACAACATAGTAGCAAGCAGACTCAAAACGTCATGTTTTCCATCAACAAGGAGATCTTCTGAGGATTTGAACCTGTCCGGAATTGCAAAGATTGTACATATGTGAATGTACAGGTGACTTGAGAAATCACTCATTCTTCAAAGAGAGAACAATTTATTTTAAGATAGAGAGATCGACTGTATCTCTGATAGCAGAGGGGCAATGCAGTTTTCACTTTGCTGACTATTGAAAAACGTATTGTTTTATTAAACTTCTATGCATTACAAATCTTCATTATCTTCTCTTTTTTTCATCAACTCAGTGAAAAAAATGATTGAGTGCATGTTTACCTTTCCACAGTAGGCACAGCAGGACTATAGAAACTGCCATGTATCGTACATTGCTTTAAAACGACAGCAACATTTCCCTTCTTTCTCCTCCTCCATCTTTAGTTCCTCTTTCAGCTCCTAAGAACCTGCGTGTTTCAGAGGAATGGTACAACCGTTTCAGGATCAGCTGGGACGTTCCACCTTCACCCACCATGGGCTACCGGGTCGTGTACCAGCCACTTTCTGGTAATTAATGCAGATTTTCTTGTGTTTTTTAATTTTTACCCTTTACCAGTCACAATATTGAACAGGATCAAAGATGTGGAGAAATCTTTAATTTACTAGAAGGAAAATGTTCATATGGGAATTCTGAATAAAAGTTAAAGTTATGTTGGGTAGAAAGCTGTAACACGGAGGGTTTTCTTTCTTATTGCATAAGATATTGACAATTTGTCTGCAAAGTTTTAATTCCTGAAGGAAAATTTCCTTTGGCAAGTTTAAATTCATGTTCCATTGTTGATATTAGATTGATTATTTTCACATTTCTTTTATTTTTTTTCGATTTCTTTTTCATAGTGTAAACTGATATGGCAATTAATAACTAAATATTTTAAAAGCGTTTCACTAATAAGTGTTGAACAGATGGACTGATGATCCATCTTTTTCAAAAAGATGAGCAACAGGTCTTAACAAACCTGATATCCGTAACTTTCTTTTTCCCTCTACAGTTTTCTTATACAGAGTGGGAAATAAGTGTCGCCTTAAGCCTCAGGCCTCAAGCGTTTCTGCTGTTGGCTTATTTGCTTCGAGCTATACTAGGTGCTTCCCACATAAAATACATGCACATTAAAGTCTCTGTCAGAGGTTAATTTGAATAAAAAAGAATGAAGCGTTGAGGAAAAAAATCATAACTCTCATTAATGTTAATAATTTCCACTCAAAGCTAATGTGGAAAACCAACGCTGCCTTTACAAACACACTTATCTAATGTCCTATCATCACTGGTTACATGAAAGCACGTAAATATCAAGATCGTGAATTCCTCTAAATATACATCCTAAAACC
>JAOWBL010050401.1:5946-18928 GCA_028564865.1 Zenarchopterus dispar | reverse complement strand
TGATTGATTGATTTCATAGAGATTTGAAATGTGATTTCATTTATTTCTTTAACTTCCCATAATTGAAAACAAATGTGCTTCGGCACAAGAATAAAGTGGGACAATGTCTCAGAAGAGAAGCAAACACACATCCAGTACGTCTTGGACCATTTTGTTTTGGAGACTGAACAAAGAAATAAAAAAGAAAAGTTGAACGTGATCATAAATAAAAAATCAGACAAATGATTTTTCTCATGATTTTTGTTTTGCTAACAGCTTTAACTACATAACATGCTGTTTACTACTCCAGGTAAAGGTAGAAAAAGTAAGATATAAAAGGTAGCAGCTACAATACACTTCTATCATTTGTTTTGTTAAACTGATTGTACACAACGTTTTTAGTCTGTGAAACGGGACTAGCATGGAAATGGTGCAGCTCTTGTAAAAAAGCTCCTCTGGGTTTCATTTTTGCAGTCTGACAGTATTTTGATCATCAAACAGTCTTTTAACGTCCACATCAACGTGCTCTGCTTCTCTGGACCAAAACCAAAACGGCTTGTTAGTTTTACAAAAGACGATTCAAAGTGGCGTTTTTACGCCAATCCATGACTTGTTTTACCCTCGCATTTTAAACATATCCACTGTCGAGAAGTGAACTCGAACTCGGCAAACTGAGCTTGAATTCCTCTGCGATCTCTTCTTCTTCTCCTTCATCTTCTTCTTCTTCTGCAGTCTCCTCACTTGCAGCAGTTTTTCTTCTTAATTGGCGGAGCTGTGAGGACGACCGTCGTGTCTCTCACCCTGTCCTCCTGCTCCATTAGCACTCTGAGCAAAGACAGAAGGAAGAAGAAAAGCAGGTCTCTGCATCAATCCCATCATGCATCACCAGTCACTTGCAAAAGTTCTCCCTGTCCCAGTCCTTTGTGGTTGTTTTTGTGTGTGGAGGTATGAAACTGTTCATCTGATCATTGTGAGTCTACAACCTCGCACAAACATCACCAGTAACTTTATTTTCCCATCATGCCATTATTTATTCAACAACAACAAAGCTATAAAAAAAACAACAACATGTGGGCAACCCTAAGTACCCCGTTACTAGTGCAGTAGGATTAAAGATGCTAATCATCCACCTCTGATCAACTGATCAACAGCAGAACTCTAAAGACACAGGTGTTTTGGGAGTTTGCTGGTCCGGATCATCCATCTGTGTGTTAACACAATGCCAGTAAGGATAGATGTAAGCAATAATGTTAGAGGAAATAATTATTGCTGGAAACAGTTATGAGATCATCTCCAAACACGGTGGTGGTTCGGGGTTGTTTTGCAGCAACAGGACCTGCACACCTTTCAGAGGCAAATATGAGGTCATCTGTCTGACAGGTAAACTTTGGTCAAAACTCACTCGCTCCAAAGAACATCAGCAGAACTTCATCAGAACGGCTGAAAAGTGAAAGAATTAAGATTTTAGAGAACTTTTAAGGTCCAGACCTCAACCTGATGCTGTAGCCGGACCTTAAGAGAGCAGAAGTAAAAACCCAGAAAACCTCAATAAACTAAAGCAACACTGAACCAAAATTAATTTAAAAAAACAAATTTAAATCAACACTGATGTGAGAGATGATAAAGACTTACAGGAAATAATTATTTCTACTTCTGAAGGTGAATCTACAAACTGACTCATTAGTATTGCCCAAAAGATTTTTTTTTCCTCTTTAACTTCTCTTTTTTCAAATAAATAATGTTAATGTTTGAGATTTTATTTTCCTAAGACCAACACCCACACTTATCAGGTGATTTTTTTAATCCCAGTTTTACACAAACAAAAGCAACAGATTCCAGACAGTCACGTGACCAGGAGTCGCCGTCCTACCTGGCCAGGTGACTCAGGGACTCCGTAACGTTTTTGCCGGTGTAGGCGCTGACCTCGTAGAACATCACCGTGTTCTCCTGCAGACATGGAGGCAAAGACGGAAAACCGTCAACAGCTTTAACTAATTGAAAGACGAGCATAAAAAATAAGAACTTAGTTTCAACAGAAGGGTGAAAGGACTGGATTGTACCTGTCATGATTCTATCAAACTAAACTCCAGGAGAGATCATTAATCCGACTTACGGACGCCAGCTGCTCAGCATCTTTAAACGACACCTCCCTCTCTGTCTCCATGTCCATTTTGTTGCCCAGCAGGAGAACAGGTATCCCCTCACCTGCCGCCTCCTAAAACAATCACACACAGGTTGCTAGAAAAGTCCGGTAGGTTGGTGTTGTACTGGTAGAATTAACATCTGGAGCATCTGGACTCTTCCACTTGAGTGACAGCCCGTCACAGTTTCAGCCACTGAGCCATTTTCACTCATCACTTTTCCTATGTAGGATGAGTTGCCGTGACAACAGAGGTTGTTTACATGTGGGGGCAGCAGACTAAGCTCTCCAAAAAAAAAGTTAATGGTAACAGTAAGATCCCAAATCCCGCGTCGCCGAAGAGGAGAGATGAAGGAAGTGAGGCAAGTGGGGAGGAAGAAGGATGGAGCTTTAACAGTTCTTCCTCTTGAGAGGTCTGGAAACTCCGTTTCCCCGTCACCAGAGATGGTACGGACTCCCGTCGCTCTCTTTGTGACATTTGGGTGATATGAGCAGATAAAAGACCAGAGGAAGTCGTTTATGGTACTTGTGAGGAAACATCTCTGCACCCCAGATGTTGGACTTTCTCCATGTCTCCATCCACGCCGAGAGTTCGGCGGTGTCACAGCAGCGCTGCAACTCCAGTGATGACCTCTGCACTTCCTAATCACAGTTTTTACTTTTTTATACATAGTTTCCATGGCAACAACAGTAATTTCCCTCTACTAATGAAGTATGGCTGATTGATTGATTGTATGACTTTGTAAATCCAAGGAAGTTTGAGTGTCATGGAGATGTCCTCGCTGAAGCATTTATTTTTCAGATGTCGTTATTAGGATGTTAATGTTTAAATAAAGAATTAAAACCGATTTTTTGTTACACATTCACACTCCGAAGGACGCTTTTTTCTACCATTGAAGAACGTTGTTAAAGCGATGGAGACGTTTATGAGGAGAACCTGAAGACACGCCTCCTCCGTCCACATCTCCCACGGATACGGAAGCCAAACCGGTTCAGCTGAGAGACTTTCATTTGAATTTAATTTCATTGTGGAGAAAACATTAAAGAAAGAAAAAGGATGAGCTTTCACTGAAAGACAAGAAAAAACAGTGTTTTTGTTTTTTTTTGTGGTGTCCCACCTGGACGTTGACGAGCCAGGGACGCACCGCCGTGAAGCTCTCCTCCACGGTGATGTCATACATCACCACCACGCCGTCGGCCTTTCGAAAGAACTGCTTGGTTATGCTGCGATATCTGTTTAAATGACAAAATGAAGATAACTTTTGTTCACAATGTCATTATTTATTTACCAAAATAAATGTGAGCGACGCTTAGAACCCCTCCACTCGTAAGATTTTACGTGAGTGGACCTCCATAAAACATTTGGGCAGTTTGATGGTCTGGAGCATTCAGGTGTGTGTTAACACAATACCAAAAGGGAAAGACATAAGCGATGGTCTTAGAGAAGCTACTGTTCCTGCTCATCGGTCTGATAAAGGTGATAAAATCATATTCATATACTCGTATTCATAGATTATTTACTGATTTTGAACGTGTCAGGAAATGATTTTGAGCTGTGAAGAAAAACAAGCGCTCACCTCTCTTGGCCTGCAGTGTCCCAGAGCTGCATGGCGATCTGCATGTTGTCCAGCGTCAACGTCTTCACACTGTAGTCGATGCCTGGTCAGCAGAGTTGGGTTAATTTCCACGTTTGAGTGTAAAACGTGCTCGTGTAGCGGCACGAATGACCACGAGGGGTCCGGCTGCTTTTACAAGAGGAAATAACAGCGCTCAAGGGAGGACTGAGAGAGATGAAAGCAAAGGGGACATTTTCATCACAAGTGACATAATCTGCCGTAGAATGTGTGCCGGCGCTCTGAGGCGGTTGCCATGGCTTCACAAGCCTTTTCATGTGACGCTAAGTACATCCAGCTCCCTCTGTCTTCTTCGTTGGTGTCCACAGAAGCACACATACACATACATGTTAAAAAAAAAACCCAAGTTTTCTCACCCACGGTGGCGGTGGTGGACGGGTGGAAACGACCCTCACAGAAGGAGCGCAGCAGGGACGTCTTACCCACGCTGGAGTTTCCGACCAGAACCACCTTAAAGAGACGATCCGGGGCAAACAGCGCTCTGTCTTTGGTCTTCTGAAGAAGGCCAAATAAAAAGAGCAAGTCTGAAACTGGCTCTGCAGAGTCCTTTCTGGACACGTCAGAGCTCAGGGGACGCTGAGGACTCACCTGCTGGGTCTCTCTCCCGACCGGCTGTCCTCTGGGGAACGCCGGCGTCTTCTTCGATCGCTTGTGGTGGGATTTCCTGTTAGGAAGAGCTTCTGTGGGGACTGTAGAAGGTCTGGACGGTCTGAAGGTGAGATCGGTAGCCACGGCAACGTAAGGTTCAGAGTCACTCTGAGACTCTGGCCCTCCCTCGTCCTCTTCATCGTCCTGCTCGCTGAGCTGGCGGAGTAAGGGCTGGGGTTCAGCTTGAAGGAGGTGAGGCAGGTGGTCCTCCTCGATGGAGATGACTCGACGGAGGGGCCACCCGTCTGGCGGCGCGTCCAGGACCTCGTCCTCCAGCCCTCCAGTCTTCTCAGCCTCCGTTCTCTTTGGCTTCTCTCTGCTCTTCACGCTGGCCGTCTTGGTTGGGTCTTTGTTGGACGACTTTCTGGGCTTCGCCTTCACATCGTGCACTCCGGGGTGAGCGAGGGCCGCGGTGCCGTTGGCCAAGCTTGAGCTCTTCTTCACTGAGGGCTTCTGGTGGTGTGTGGGGATGTTCGAGGTCTCGGCGGGGGAGGCAGCAGCGTCGTCTTCACTGCAGGAGGAGGAAGCAACAAACATGACTGTCAAGGCCTCCAGAGCCTGGAAGGACCCGTCCACCAACACGGGGCCCTTTGGAGTAATTTGACACGGCTGAGTTGTTTTAAACGAGTATTAAAAGATGAATGAGTCACGTTTTTGCAGGTTGGCTGGTGTCATCGAATAAGTCGGCAAGGCCCGCCCTCTGCTTCTGCTTCTTTCTGAGCGAGTTTCTGGGCTGCTTCAACAAACACAAAAACAGAATGTGTTTGTTTTATTTTTAATCGATGAGGTAATGCCGCTAAAGAAACCACTTCACTTTGTTTTCGGACACCAGAACAACGGTTTACTCACCACTCCGGAGCCAATGTCTCGCTCGTCCTTTAGATGCTTGTTTATTTCTCTGAGAGACAAAATAGTAAACCTTTTTTTAAAATTCCTTTCATTTGTTTCAAAAGTCTCTTTAAAACAACATGAAACCGCAGGGCGCCATGGTGGACGGTTCCTCCCACCTGAGAAGGTCCAGCTGCTTCATGAGACTTTGTTTCTCCCTCTGGAGTCCTTCAGTCACTCTGTACATTTCCCTTAAACAAAACAGACGGACAAAAACACTTCAAGTATGAGTTAAGAGGCTGTCAAGGAATCAGAACGTCACATCTGGGAGGCTGGATTGTAGATGAGGTGTGTTTCAGGTTGAAGCCTGAGTCTTGTGGACCCACATCTCCTTCTCCTGCTGCACTCGAGCTGCCTGGTTCTGAAGCAGGCCCAGCTGCTCCTGGGCCAGCGCCAGCTCCTGGCTGGTGTTCTCCAGAGCTCTGGACAGCTCCTCGTTGGTCATTTTCAGCTTGAAGTTCTCCACGCGGCTCTCCTGCTTCTCGCTGTTCAGCTCGTGGCACTGAAGCTCTAACTGAAATAAAAGTACATGAAGCGTTAATTCAACATTTATTTAGAAAAACAGCCAGACAGACATAGAAGGTAAACATCTCAATGCAACCCTAACAGTGAAGTATGGTGGCGGGAGCATCATGATATGGGCTCGCAGCGCTGCCTCAGATCATTTTGCCTTCATTGAGCAGGAAATGACGTCCAGGTTTAGAAGGATATCCAACAGGCCACGTCAGGAGGTTTTCACATCCACAAGTTCTGACTGACAACAAGCGTGTTTTTTTTTTTTTTTTACTTTTACATCCATCTGTTCTGGAAGTCCACAGCTGAAGCTGATGGCTACACTCGCTACATCAGCTCCACCACTTCATCACACTGAGGACTTTCCTGTTGCTATGGCGACGTGTACACTACTTCCTCATGAGGCTCGGAGTGGATGAAAACTTCTGTTGAACATCTGGACGCACGCTCACGACCAACACTTTTGTTCTCCAAAGTCAGAAATGTCCAAGTTCCATGTTGCACATTTGTAGACTGAAGAGTTTTAATCGTGTTTTATTTCTAACATCTACGATGTGTACGGTGTTGTTCTCAAGGACTCACCCATCTCTGCTTCTGGAAAAGCTGCTCCAGATCTCTCTCCTTGGACAGCAGCTGGTGCTCCAGGTCTTGGCTGCGCAGCTGAAGGCGCTCGGAGTCCTGTACGCTCCGAAAAGAAAGAGTTCAAACTCAAAAGAAGAGAGCGACTAAGTTAAAGACCTCATGAAGACTAAGTTCTTGCATGCACGTGAACGCTCTCCATGGGAACACATCTTCCTGATGGCAGCAGCTACACGACAGTAGAAGAACCTGCTGAGGAACGACCGGATCTACAAACTCTGAGATCTCAGAACTTCTTCAGAACAAGCTGGATCCACAGAAGTCTGCGAGGACTCAGCTTTCAAATCAAGTCACGACTTAACTCCATCAGATTTCAGCTCTTGAACTTTTTAGCTGCTAAAGTCTGAGCAGTTTTACCTTCATCAGGAGCCTGTCCTTCTCGTTTTTGATCTGTGCCTCCATCTCCTCGTACAGGTGGCGGATTTCGCTGTCGTGCGTTGCGGCCTTCCTGCAGCGAGGAGATGTTATTTTTAAATGTAAAATAAAAGACATAAAGTCTAACCTGAGCTTTAAGTCGTAATATTCCCAGAGGTTCAGCCTCGTACCAGAGGAGGATTCTGGGATTTACAGTCGTCCTGAAAAGCCACGGCGGACTGTCATGAGGAGCTCTTGTTTAAGTGAGGGACACCACTTGAATCTGTTGTAGTCTGGGCCATCCTCCAGACCCGCTTCGCCGTGGGAGACCCCACCAGAGGTATCTACCCGAGACAACAAAGCTCCTCTGATCAGGGTGGGTGATCAAGGGCTCTGCGTTGCTGTTCCTCCACATCCAGGTGATTCTGGTCGGGAGGACCACTGGGACACCTGGACCGGCTTTCAAACACCCTGGTATTCCTCCGTGAGGACACCGAGGAGCAGGAGGTCTGGGAACTGCTCAGGATGGTGGCCCCGTGAGCCAAACTTAGATAAGATGTAGTTAATGGATAGATGGGTGGATTTGTAACTTTTAATTGTTTAACTTTACTCAAACATTTCGGGTGGTCCGACACAAGCGGCCCACCTTGGTGGAGTTTTATCTTATTCCTGGTGGATCTGAGGACCACCTTGATCACGGGCTTTCAAGGATTCGTCACCCCCACCACAGTTTCTGTCTTTCGCATCCAATTTGGATATTTTTGTGGTTCTTGTCCACGTGGAGGATCCACCCACACCCACACCCAAAAACATGAATTTGTTGACTTAAGTTGCTTCATAATTCCCACATGACCCCTGCTGCGGTGTTAACAGGCTTCTGTAGTCACAGGTCAAGACCTGCGTCCAGATTAGTGGTGATTTGAGATGGATGAAGGGTTGTTTCTGGTAAATCCATGCAACCGTTCTCAGACTGGATTTACATAAACGTACATTCACAACACTGTTTTGCCTCTCCGCAGGTATCCTGGCTTGTATGAAACGGAACCGTTTGTTGGTTTGTATCTGGTTCTCGTACCTCTGGAGAGCGCTCTCCATCTCCTTCTTCTCCTGGTGGGCCTGTTTGATTTGTTGCGTGACCCTCGCCAGAAACTCCTCAAAATTGGACAGCAGCTGAGGCTCGTCTCTCCTGAGCTGGGCCCAGAGGCTGCGCACCTCACCTGGACTGGAGACGTGGACAGGAATGAGCTCTCGAAGGAACTCAGACATGAAAAGCTGCAGGGCAGCGACTGGACTCACTCCTCAAACACGTTACTGGCTCCCAGGCTCTCCAGCAGCATGCAGAAGTGGCCCTCCTCCTCATCTTCAACCGCCGACAGCCTGGCTTCCCACTGGCTCTGGTAAAGAGTCTCCTTCGCCTTCAGCGCCGCCCCGCGGGCCTGGCTTTGCTCATCGGCCACGGAGATCCTGCGGCCATGCAGGAACTGACCTTACAGGCATCCACCCAGGTAGAACAAGACTTTTATTGACGGGAGATCAACAGTTCAGGAGAATATGGACTTCAGTTTTATATCCTGAAACTATTCTTCCAAAAACATTTGAAAATGTCACACGTTGTGTTTAACATTGACATCAATGAAGTTACATTAGCTCTTAAGATAAGAAAAAAATAGTGTTGTATAATAGTAGTAATGTGTGAAAGTTAGAAACCCCACAATCATGTCGGGTTTTTATGTAAAAACACAAAACATATATATATATGTGTATATATATATATGTGTATATATATATATATATATATATATGTTATATATATATGTGTATATATATATATATATATATATATATGTTATATATATATGTGTATATATATATATATATATATATGTGTATATATATGGGCAAAACTAAGTACCACCAAGATGTAATAGTTTGTAGATCCACGTTTAGCAGGAATAAATAAAATAAACAGTTTCCTGTGTGAATATCTGTCTCTCACGTGCTTGTGGAGGAATTTTGTCTCATTTTTGTTTACATTAATACTTTGGTTTATTGAGGTTTTAGGGTGTTCACTGATGTGCAGCTCTTTCAAGCATTTCTGGGTTCAGCTCTGGATTTTGATTTAATTTAAACTCTTTTAATTTATTTTCCAGCCAGTCTGATGCAGATTTACTGCTGTGTCTGGGATCGCTGTTACATAACTGCTTTATAATCCTTCCCAAGTTGATTGGTAGCAGGAATTACTTCTTTAAGACCAGTACTTATGTCTTTCCCTTTTGGCATTACGTTAACAAACACCTGATTACTTCAGATCTACAAACTAACACAAATTCAACTTTTATAAAAGGTCTGTACACCAACTAATGATCAGCTACACCAAAGCACGCACTCTTGTAAATCCTCTGGAAGCCACAGGGAGGTCCTTGGCATTACCCACAATGCTTCTGGATTTTGACTTAGTTTCGTGTATTAATAAATATCTAGTGTTGTTGTTTATAAGGGGTTGTATTTGCCTAATTTTAAGAGCTGCAAAGATGTTGTACTAAGGGTTAGGGTTAGGGTTAACCCTAACCCTAAGATTTTTTTTTACACAGCCATATATTTTAAGCTTCAATCAAGAAACTTAATGGATTATTCTGCAGATTTTCCCTAAAAACAACATTCAGCGAGCCATTTCACTGCTCTGTGTGTCAACGTTTGGCTGTCAGCTGTTCGTGGTCTGATCGGGTCAGATGTTCAGAGGCAGAAGCTCAGGTCTGCAGTGAAACCTACTGAATCTGGAGGAGAACGCCTCCAGCGTGAGGAACCCGGCCCGATCTGTGTCCAGGGACTCGAACACATCCTCCAGCTCCTCAGCAGAGAGAGGCAGCTCCCTGTGGAGCCTCTGTCAGGAGAACAGTAGAAACAGGCTGGACTTGAACACGTCTCAGAAACCCTCAAACACATAAAACAGCAAGTGCACGTGAGTCCAGGCTCAGCTCAGACGTGCCTGGAGCTCAAAAACAGGCCTGCGTGGACCGTTTTCTCGTCTCCAGCCTGTGAGACAGCTCAATTAAACTCCAGAAACATCTCCATCAGTGCTGCAACTCCACCACTTCTCAGGTCCCCTGAAAGACCTTTAAAAATATATTTTAAAAAAAAACCCTCTATAGGGTGAAACCGGCGACTATAAAAGCTTAACAAGCCTCTAAATTACGCCACAGGTAAAAGCAGGTCCACATGACCTGATGCTGCTCTTTGGCGAGGTTTAATGCGTTCACAGATTGCTTTTTCAGTGCTGCAATCATCTCTGCAGGCTGTGAAGGAGATATCACGCAGAGATGACTCATTTAGCTACTGGACTGATTTCCAACTCAAACAAAAGTACGTTTACGGGTTCTGGACTTGAATTTATGAAACGTTGTCGTTTTCCAGCTTCTGTTAATTAAATGAGCCGCTCTGCAGACTGAAGAGAAGACCCTCGTGATTAGAACCCACGCAGCCCTCGTCTCTGACCCTCATGTCGGTCCGGCTGATGAAGCCTTTTCCCTCCACGTCACAAGTCTGGAAGAACTCCTTGGTCTTCTCCAGCAGGGCGGTGCCGACCCAGTCGGAGCTCCGCCTCTCCCCGAACCCGTTCGCCCTGCCCTCCTCGTCCCCCTCCATGGCCGTCACTCTCCTCAGAGGCGTCGTGGGCAGAAAGCGGCGATCAGGAGAAGAGACCTCCTCACTGGTCCTGCATCCGGCGGTCCGGAGTCCTGCCGTGGCGACAGAACCGTTGATCAGTGATCAGTGATCAATGCGATCCAGACCAGCTGCGAGCTGGAGAGAAGAGTTTGTTCTCCAAAAGTTGTGTCTTTGTGTGAAATAAAATCAAATCATCTGATCTTATGAGGAAAACAACCTGAGATGATCAATAGTAAAGTATATTAGTTTCACGAACTGAAGCCAAAGGTAAAAATAAAAAGAAGCAATAGCTTCAAGTAGCCACTTCCTGTGTGACCTCATTGGCCCTTTTAAGGGTTGTGGTCGACTTTTGGCAAGTTAAAGTCCCACCGCAGCATCTCGGCTGAGTTCAGGTTTGAAAAGCTTCATTATTTTGGGTTTTTATCTGCAGGCGTTTTGGGTTATAGTCCTGTCGAACTGATTGACTTCTCATTTTCATCATAGTTGACTCAGTTAACGTTCACGTGTCGAGGTTCTGCAAAAAGCAACCTCAAACCATCATCCCTCCACCACCGTGCTTGACAGTATGAACAAAGTTTTATGCTGAAAACCTGTTTGATGTAGACGAAAGATGCCATCAGCCTTTCAAAATAAAAGTATATTTGTTCAGTCTCCTGAACGTGCTGCGATGGACTTGAACATGCTCAGTGAGGTCTTTAGATCACATGAAGCCGTTGAGGTTTTTGGGGGATTTCAGTGAACACTCCCCTCTAAAAAAAACACACATGGGGAATTTTTTTCTCCACCTGCAGAACGCTGAACTCCACATTGTTTGGAAGCAGGTTTTTAACCCCTTCCAGACTAATGTGCAGCAGTAATTACTTTTCTAAGACAACTGTTTATGTCTTTCCCTCTTGGCATTGTGTTAACACACCTGGATGCTCCACATCAGCAGAGTGGAAAAACATCTGCATTTAAAGAGGCCTGAACATCTGTTCATGGCTGCAGTGGTACTTGGTATTACCAGCTTCATTTTAACTAAAAAAAATCACAAAAAGAAAAATTATTCATCTGAGCTCGTTTTTAACTCTAAAACCCGCTATGACCAGATGATTTTTATCATTTTGCAAGCAAAAACACACTTTTAAATGAGTGTTACCGACTTCTGCATAACTGCAACAGTGAAGCTTGAAATGTTCTTCATGAAAAACGAATAAATGTGGTTACATCAACATTAATGCAACAGAACCACATTTGTTACTTCCTTTTTTCTCTAATAGCCATAAACAACTGTTACCGACCAAGAAGTGCATAAACATCGTGTGAAGGGTTGTCTCAACACCTCGCCACACACGACCCAAACGCCAGGAGCCGTTTCTGAGAAGCAGACGTGACGCTTCTGCAGAACACAAACACTTTAAAAGCACTTTTAAGTTTGATGTAACGTCACTGCAGAGTTTACAGCTGGGGTGGGAAGAAAGATTAGAGACAGATGGGAGAGTTTTGAATGAAAACTTGGCTTTATTGGTCAGATTTCCAAACTTTAGATGAAAATAAATAACAACAAAAAAGACCCTTATAGTCGCAGAAAAGTTTCATGGAGCAGAAAACGTCCTCACAAAGAGCCGCATTTATCTTCTCCACTATAAGGTAAAGTACTGACAGTCTTTTAAGGGAATAAAACCCGGTTTTCCCATGAAAAGGACGAGTTTGTTGACCCGGGAAGCAGAAATGAAGGAAAGGTCTTACCGTTGGCGACCTGAAGCCTGCTCCGCTCTCGCCGTGAACGGGGCGCTGACTGCATTCTTTCAGACGCGTGGCCTCACGGATGAATGCTCAGCGAGTCATTCTGCAACCATGTGATGTCATGAGGAAGTAGCTCGAGGCTTTGGAGCTCAAGTCCAGCTGCAGCTCTCAGAGAGGAGGCCACAAGCGTGCAAGATGTTGGCTTTGCCGTTAACACGGAAAGGGATCCTGACCATTTATTTCTTTATTTCTCTGTTTTATGAGAACAAGCTGAATGCTGCTGTATAGATTTGCGTTTTAATCAGAGTAATTATTTTGTATACTTTGCCAAAGGTTATTCTTTTCTTTTAAATAAGACCATTATACAGGAAATAATGACTTCATTCATACAAATTCTTGATATCCAACAATGCCATCTTGTGGTCTGAGAGAATCTCCTGACACAGCAGATGTTGAGGTTCTGGTGGGTTTCAGACAGCAGCTCCTGATGTCAGATCAGATTTGAGGATCATTTCTGAGCTCCTTGGATCTTCTGAAGTAGATGCTCCATCTGGAGGTTGAGGTTTGGTTGTCCTTTCTTGGTCTTTTTGCTCAGAATCTGAAAGGTCTCCATCTTTTTCTGTTTGTACCTCTGAATGGCTTCTTCTCTCTGCTGCTTGTTCTTCAGGTACTCCTGGAAAAAAAGAAAAAAAAAAGGGCAAATCGTGAATAGAACAGACATGAAATACCTGGTTTAACAGTTATTAAGAGAAAACGGCCTCATTCGTGAACACTTTTATTGGTCCTGGCTCTGCTGTGT
>JAOWBL010050390.1:0-19384 GCA_028564865.1 Zenarchopterus dispar | reverse complement strand
TTTATCTCACATGTTTAAGTAAAACACCAGAAGGTGAAGATATTCAGCAAAGTCATTGATGTTATTCCTCATTTTTAAAACAACTACAACTAAGTGTTACCATGAAAACATCCCTGTTGTGTGTGTCTGAGTAATTTGATTGTGACAGGCACAGCCCCTGCCATTATATCTGACATGGGCACTAGTGTATGTACCACCTGATACACATTTAAATGTTGTGCAAATCCAGCCTACTCATCCCACAAGGGTGCAAACCCAGCCTATGCATCACAGAAGGGGTGGGGGTGTGCATGGGCATGGAAACCCACAGATTAAAAGCAACATTCAAACTTTAAAAGGTTAAAAACAACTTTAAAAAATACTATTATGACATTCCTTTTCAGTTCAGTGCAGGTGGTGATATAAAGGTGTGTGCAAACAAATTATTTCAATTATGCCTGAAGTGTTGTGTAAGTTGAGATCATTAGATTTAAATGACTGAAAATCACTTCCATAATCATTAGCTGTTAATCAATGCTGACTGGATCCAGTTTCAGTTTTATGTCTAATGGACCTGAGCAGACACAAAAAACTCGAGACTCTTTAAAACAAAGAGAAAGATAGAAAAAAAATATATGTATAAGTAAAAAAGAGAACGAAAAGTAGGTTAAAGTTACATTGAAACTATAAATAAGTCTGGTATTTTAAATTATTTATGAAAATGTAAACTGACTCATTAAAAACATCAAACTGAGAAATGCACTTTGCACAGAGGCACTTAATTTCAGCAGTGAGGACATTTTATTGATTCATCTGTTAATTATAAGATTAACATTGTTTTTTTTAATAATAAACCTAAATATGGTAACTTAATATGAAATATAGCCCTTTGGTCAAAAAGTTGTAATAGACATGCTTTACAAACACATCTGACTTGAATTAATATGGGTAACAGAAGATTTACTGGCTATTTTGGTCTGAAAAAACTAAAAACAAAAGAAACTTGAGTTGCTAATCACCTACAATAAGTATTATTGATTACATGGGGGTGGGGTGTTGGGGGCAAGAAAAAAAGCAAATTTACTTTAAAGTAGTGCAATTCCGGAAGATTTTACATTCCCCTATTTTAGTATGACTAGATACAAAAAAAACAAAAAAACAACAGCTTTTCGCGGTATTTGAAAATCACGTATTTAAACACATTCAAACACAATAACATCGGTTTCTTGCGCTTAAAAAGTTTCGAGAAGTTCCGTGTCTCTTCATGTCTTGTTTTTGTAATGTTCATTAATTTGTTGCCCTGAAATGTTTGACAGAAAATAAAACATTCATGAAGTTTTATAAGAGATTGTTACTTTTGACATATAAAATCTGGGTAAATCGTTATCTGGAACACAGAGATCTGACAAAAAAGAGCATTCCTCTGCTATAGGCCCGCAGTATTATTTCACTGAAGTTTGTGTGTGTTGTGTACAATGGCACAGTACTCACTAAGATTTTCACTATCACTTTTCTCAGCGAGTTCATACAAACTTGCGCTCCAACCGAAGTCTGCACTGCTGTTTACTAACCCAGTAAAACACACTAATGAAGTAATCACACACCGCGAGCCTCTCATACACCAAATATGACTGAGTCGTTTATCCCGCGGACTGACTAGTGCGAGTCTGGCCGACCAGCAGCTGAGGTTTCAAACTTCTGGCTGAGTAGTGATGGTGAAATGGCAGCTAGTTAGCAGCGAGCTAACGCTGATTTCAGCCCATATGCACCGGATATACACTCAACGGGTACATATCGTCAAACAAGTTGGTATGTCGAGTCATACTCACCGGTCTCCGTAACTCATAACATCCAAACATTGGGGCACCCACAAGGCGGAGAAAATAACTCGTATTTGTCGGCAAACGACGGCGGGCAGCGATCGTTAGCCGCAGTTACAGCAGAAGATCCTCCATCTTTCCTCTGCTCTGCTGGAGCGCCAAAAAACAATCACAACTTCTTACAAACGCCTCTAAACCTCCTGTCCGCGCTAATTACACCACCAAGAACAGCCAAACTCCATCGGTAGTCCCCCGCAGTTCACTGCAAGCTCAAAGGATCTATCCAAACACACATTTTATTGAGGAAAAACAAGTTTTGGGCGACGTGACCGTAAACCCGCAGCTAGCTGTGTGGCTAAATCACAGCGAGTTGCCTCAACTTCCGAGCGGCAGAGGGGCGCATGCGCGAGCCATGGAGTCCGGATGGCTGGAGCGTCTGAACCTCAAATAGCATCATGACAGTGAAAGAGAGACGCAAACAAAAACACAACTGCAACGGGGTGTAACAAAATGTTACGAAAACAGAAATAACACACAATGGCAACAACACATAATGTTAATACAATAGCAAACCAGAACAACAAAAACTCTTGACACAGCAACATAACTTAAATATGAACACAAAGTTACACATTTCACTAATAACTCTGTTACTGTCACTTTGTTGCTAATTGTTTCACTGCTGTGTTATAATAGTGTCTTATACTAAAACATTCCTATTCAATGAATGTGTGGTGGTGTTCCAACAAGTTTGAATCATTCTGGATGAATAATCACAGTAATCAGGGATTTGAAAATGTGTTGTGTGTTTAATGTACTGTTCACAGACAGGTACAGGCAAAGATATGGGAAAAGTACAGTATAAGTACAAGTACAGGTACAAGCATAGGTACAGTTCAGTTTTGTGGTACAAACACATTTTACTTACATACATGCATGATGAAGAACAGAGCATGACACTATCTTATCCAACACATAAACATTGAATATTGATTAAAGTTATTTAACCCTTCACTCCCAAGGGTATACTAAAAAGAAAGACCAACACAGCCAATCTTTCTTCAGTAGAAATGCAATGGAAACACTAAAGCCACAATCATATAATTGACCTATCTACCTATCTGTAGATGCTCAGGTCACAACTTACATTCCCTGGTTTGCAAAGTTTACAGTATACCATGTGACCATCTCCATACAGTGTCACAGACAGGTTCCTTAAACAACTAGGTAACAGAGCATCAGTCTTTGCTGACTTTGTTGTCCTTGCTATCAGCTTTTATGCAGCTGATCTCTGTATTATATAAGACTAAAACTGACCATATGCACAAGAGGAACAACATTATCAGATCAGTTTGCAACAAATGTCAAAGTTTTCAGCTTGTTTTTATTCATGCTTGTATTCCCAGTGTGATATTTATTTATGTTGGTGTAGTGCGGATGGAGAACTTTTCCAATAAAGAGAAGAAACAACAATGTGGGTGTGAATCAATTGAGTTTTTAAAAGACATTTTTGGAACAACTACAGACTAATATGGATGTAGCCTCTGACTCTGTGAATGTTTACATAAAAAGGGAAATTTGTTATATTTGATCAGAATTTCACTTTCAGGATTAATAAGGTTTTATTAAATAGAATCCCCTGATACTTCATTTACAAAAAGAGCAGGTGTAAATGGAAAAAATGTGAAGAATACAAGAATTAAAAAAAAAAAAACAATAAAAATAATATTGCTGCAGTAAAAACAACTAAGGCACTCTCGCAGAAAACTGTTCTGGATAAAATGGCTGATTTGTGTTTCAGATTTTTTTTTTTAAATCTCTGCAAGAACAACTTCTCAACAGATAAATTAGAAAAAAAAGAATGTCACGACAAAATAACAAAAAAAAATCTGCACTTTAAGGCACAGACTGGCTTTTAAGATTTATTCATTCATTTATTTTCTACACACACATAATGCTATATCGGTCACAGAGTTTGCTGGAGCCTATCCCACCTCATTACAGGCAAAAGGTAGCGGTACACCCTGAACAGGTCACCAGTCCATCACAGGGCCACAACTTTAAAGATGATGGTTGAATTGTGGAATTTGACAATCTGACATTATTAATTATCGATTAAGCACCTCACTTTGGTGAGAGTGTAAGACATCAACATTCATTCCATCTGCCTGATGACATTTCAGTGTCAATTCAGTGTGATTTGATCTTTGATGTTATCAGACACATACATATTTACATACACAAAAAGGCTCACTAACCTATTTATCTCACTTCATAGTATACCCCACTGCACAAGCAAATTAGCAGAAACTTGTTAACTAAGCTGTCTGTAAGTGTTCACACAAACAGCTTCATCATGACTGAACTAATAAGATCCAATAGTTGACCAACAACAGACACTGAATACACACTGTACAACCACATGGACACTTCTATACATGTAACATAAATTATCATAAAATTTCTCAGTGTGAAATATCTGGAGATTAAAACATGAACACTACTAAAAATATTGTTGTATTTCTTTGTAGACATCAATGGTCCTTTAGCAGGCAGTACAATCACAGCATCTCTGTGGGAAAGGATCAGTAAATATGAGTGTCAGTTCTGATGATGGGCAGAGGTGAGCTGCAGTGGTACTGCTAGCTGACTCACCTCTCTGGCAAGCTTTAGCTCACAGTCTTAGGATTGCGTGGTGAAGGTTCTCTTGCTCACTGCACAGCTTCCGGGCTCTCAGCACATCCCGAACACACTGATGCAGGTATAAATACTGATGCTGAAGGGAGAGGAAGGATAAGTTAGAGATCAGAAAAGGAGCTGAGGGTGGACAAACTTCTCAACAGGAGTGATCAAACCAGTATAGAGCCGAGAGGGAGAGGAGTTATGTCAGGAAGAGTCAGCCCTCACTGTCAGCAGCAGCTTCATCAAGTTATTGACAGCTGTGTTACATAACAAGGGCTTTAGCCTTTGTGTGGCTCAGTTTGGAATGGACACTGCACACCAGCTTTGTATTTACTGTTTATTGTGCTGCACAATATATTTTTATATTATATCCAAACCATGTACAGTTCTTTTACTTTCTCTGTAATGTAGACATATTTCATTTTTGGTTTGGTGTGTACATATTTTTCAGTTTCCCTCTTAATTTTAGATTTTATATTAAAACTTATATTTACATTTATTTATTCTTCTAAGTTTTTAAGTTTTATATCCAATAGTGTGCAAATGTATCAAAGCTTCATTCTAATGAGTATTTTGAATATATGTTGTGAATAACAATAAAGGAACTATTCTATTCTATTCTGTATGGCTCATCAACATTATTCCTCTAGTTGCCACAACTCTGCACATCTCCCTTGTTCTTAAAATTGGCACCAGCATCCTATCTCCTCCATTCTTCAGGCATCCTCTCACTCTCTAAGATCTTGTTAAATGTCCTAGTCAAACTCTTCTAAATGCTTCCATATCTACACAGGCATATCATTAGGATCAAATGACTTTCCACTCTTCATCCTCTTCAACACCCTCCTCTCTTTAACCTTATTAATCTTTTCAACCACAATGGTCACTTCTTCTCTTTGTTCTCTTTCATTTTCCAAATTCATCAGCTCATCTTATTCATTCTGTTTCACCAACCCTCCTTGCTGTCCAGCCAAACATACAAATCATCATGTGCCCTTTGTTTGGCCTTTGCCACATCTACTCTTACCTTACACAGCAACTCCCTGTAATCCTGTCCACTTTCTTCAGTCCTCTTATTGTTTCACTTATACTTAGCTAACCTCTTCCTCTGTTCATAATCCTGCATTTCCTCATTCCACCACCAAGTCTCCTCCTCTACTTTCGTACTAGATGATACACACCAAATACTCTCTTACCTGTCTCCCTGGTCATATTAGCTGTATTTTAGCTGGAAGCACCTCCTGATCACCCACAGTCTGTCTCAACTCCTCTCTGAAAACCACACAACACCCTTCCTAGCTTCATCCTCTGCTCTGCCTTTGTCCTCTCCACCAGAGTCATCCTAAACACCACCATCCTCTCCTCTCTGGCTACACTCTCACCTTCTACTACTTTGCAGTCATTGATGTCCTTCAAGTTAATCATCTACATAAGATGTAGTCCACCCGAGTACTCCTACCTCCACTCTAATAAGTCACCTTATGTCCCTGCCTTTTCTGGAAGAAAGTATTCATTACAGCCATTTCCATCCTTTTTGCAAAGTCTACCAGCATCTTCCTACCTTGTATAGCAAACCTGCCCATCACTTCTTCATCACCTCTGTTGTCTTCTCCAACATGTCCATTGAACATCACACCTTCAATTTCTAGCTTGAGACTCATCACTCTGACACTCTTTTCACTTCCAGAACATTCCTAACAAGCTCCTCCTTCAAGATTACTCCTTATCCATTTGTCTTTCCATCCACACCATGATAAATCAGCTTGAACCCTGCTCCTGAGCTTCTAGCATTGCTACCTTTTCACTTGGTCTCCTGAACACACAGAATATGCACTGTAATCTAAATATTACAGTAAGAGCTGGAGATGTCCCACCTCAGTTTGGACCATGTGTGATCGGTGGAGTCGCAGGTCAAAGACAGCGCCATAAATGTCTACCATGTCTCTGGTCTCCAGCTGCTGCAGCACTCGATCCAAAACAATGAAGGTTCCTGTGCGACCTACACCAGCACTGGCAAATCCCCCCCCCCACACACATACATACATAAAAAAGGCACTACTGAGCACAAACAGCATGCAGGACTTTCTATAGACTGATACAGGATACATGCCTGTTAGTCATTTCCAAAGAAAAAGCATTCTGGTAATAATCAGCATCATTACATTTTATAATCTCAATGGACTTCTTAATACAATGTTAAACAATCAGGCTTTGCTTTTCTAATTAATATTCTACACATTTTTTTTACTTCAGAGCAGAGCATTTTCAGTTTTGATTTTTTTTTAAAAATTTCCATGTCAGACCATAATCAGCAAGTCAAGCTTCACACGTATTGGCTTTTATTCATCAGCGCTCATTTTGATACAAATTTAGAGTGAAACTTTCAGCACAGCATGCTCTTTACCTGCAGTGGACAACAGTGGGACCAGAACCAGGGGTCCTGTTTACATAGTCCCGTACAGTTCTGACAAACTGAATGAGGGACTGAGTGGTCTCTGGGACTCCGTGATCTGGCCACACCGTATAGTGAAATTGCCGAACCAGGCGGCTGGAGCTCAGTTTCTCTTCCTGAGCACACAGGGACATTAAAAATGATGAGGAAATGGCAAACACGGAAACTGAAATTGTTTCCTGTTCTGGCTCAGTAATGAGGAGAACAGATGTGAAACATACACTACAGATTCTGAATTCTCTGATAGTCCACTCAGGCAGAACCGACTCAGACAGCATCTGGACAATCAAGTCCCCATAATACAGAGCATCCTGGTCCAATGGCCAGTAGTGATCACACTTCACCTGAATGGAGGAAGAAAACATCTACTTTTTACCAGCTTCACATAAGTTTATCAAAAGCTCCTTCAGCTAGTTTCACCTATCACACACAGGCAAGATATTTTCTGTTCTGTACCCACCCGTCCTTTCTCCACACATTGCGTGACCATCACTACATTGTGTACATTCTGCTCCCAAACCATCTTCCAAAAATCATCCTTTGTTCCTGGAAGAGGACCTTGCGTGGCAATGTGCTCCCGACGGAAGTTATTGCCCTAAAGACAGTGAAAATTATAACACTCAGCTCTATTTTTGTGGCGATGTAAACACACGTGCACACACGTGCACACAAACACACACACACATCTCAAAATGAAGTAGGAACTTTGAGTATTGGACTATGACAGAAAAAGCTAGAGAATTGATCAAGGAGTAATCTTGAAGGAGGAGCTTGTTAGGAATGTTCTGGAAGTGAAAAGAGTATCAGAGATGCGATGCAGATCAAAAAGGTGGATATTCTGTGTGTTCAAGAGACCAAGTGAAAAGGTAGCAATGCTAGAAGCTCAGGAGCAGGGTTCAAGTTGTTTTATCAAGGTGTGGATGGAAAGAGAAATGGATAAGGAGTAATCTTGATGGAGGAGCTTGTTAGGAATGTTCTGGAAGTGAAAAGAGTGTCAGAGTGATGAGTCTCAAGATAGATTTTGAAGGTGTGATGTTCGATGGACATGTTGGAGAAGACAACAGAGGTGATGAAGAAGTGATGGGCAGGTTTGCTATACAAGGTAGGAATTCAGATGTTGGAAGACTGCAAAAGGATGGAAATGGCTGTAATGAATACTTTCTTCCAGAAAAGGCAGGGACATAAGGTGACTTATTAGAGTGGAGGTAGAAGCACTCAGGTTAACTACATCTTTTGTAGATGGTGTAACACAAAGGAGGTCAGTCCACACAGATGCATGCAATCTTCATAGATATGGTTTCCAAACAGGTGGGCTTATGTGGATGTACAGGACAATAACATGACAGAAAAAAAGAGGATGATGATGCATACATTCCTGATGAGTGGATGAAGTAAAACTGTCATGTTTGGAGGAAATTTTCAGTGTAATAGTAAACTGTTTCTCAATTACCAAACCTCACTTTTACCAGGAGTTCTGGATGCTGGAAAAATTGAATTCACCTGGATGGCTTATGTCCTTATAAATGTGTTTGTTGTCCTGATAGCTTTAAGTGTCATATTTCATGTTTATTGTCTGGCTCTGCAGATGCTCCACTTAAAGTGGGTTGGTGTCTTACTGGGATGTAGCTGGCATTTATGTAGTCTGAGCAGGGGTCATCATCCACATACGACAGCTTCACCCTTGTTGAGTCGTCTGAACACAGAAACAATAAAAACGCATTCAGATATAATTAAATTAAAGACAGATGACTCAGATATCATGATATCACCTACAGGGCAGGATGTTGTTGTATCGGTTCTTTCCACGGTTCTCTGGCAGCAGAGCTGTGTCCAGAGGCTGATTACGACCAACGTCCTTTAGGGCCTTATGGGGGATGGGGGGTGTGGAGGATGGGGGGTGTGGGATCAAAATAAAGTTTTCCAAAAAAACCCACAGACAAATGTGGTTTTGCCTTTGGCAGAGATGTTGACAAGTGTGAAACATGGTTAAAAGTGGCTTTTCTTCATTCACAGACCTTTATCCACAAAACAGCAGTCAGTAACTTGTTGCTTAACAGCATATAGTCATGTCACTGCTTCATTAAATTAAAAAATACCAACAACAATTGTGTGGGAAAAAAACCCTCTGACAGTGGCAAACTATATCATCTAATGTATGCATGTCATAAACTTCTTCCTGTTGAAGGCTTCAGGAGGCCGCACGTCAACAGGGTACTGGATAAGATAACACCTTGATTAAACCATCAATCTGAGTAAATCAATCAGAATAAACTAAAAAGGAAGAATAAAAAGGTGAGCATGTAAAATGGAGTCGTTTATCCAGTACAGATACCTGGTTTACATCTAGTTTAAATGAAAAACAAATCAATAAAATAAAACAAAAGTGATGTCTGAGTACAAGCTGATGACTGACCTCGTACTCTTCTGACAGCAGATAGTTGGAGTCAGCCTGCAGTATGTTGTAGTAACACTCAAAGTTTGTGATTTTGATGGGACTGACAGAGAGAAATTTAATAAATGAATAAAATGTAGTATGAACTTCTGAAAGTGAAAGCTTTAAAACAAGTAGAAAATGTTATCTGTATCTCACCTGGAGATTCTCCTACTGCTGAGAAACAAAAAGAAGAAGAAAAACTTTAGATTTCAACACAGATATTAAAAAATAATCTGAAGTCAGATACAGAATTTCACAAATTTACAATAATGTAGAAATACATCACAAGGAAAGTCTTACTTGACTAAATATTTGAATGAACTACAGCTCAAATTGCTTAATGTCATAAGTGGGTAACAAAAGCTATTTGTAAGTATAATATTACAATGCTTAAACTTTACAATAAAACAATAATGATTAAAAAATATATAAATAATTTTGAACTAAAGCTTGTTACATCTATATTTTTACTTGGTTATTACATTTTAAGGAGCCTCTTTAAGTTGTAAAGTATATTTGTTATCAGTAAAAGAAACAATTGATTGATTCCTACCCTCTGGCACCCAGCTGGACTCCTGTAGCACCCCTCTCCCTTCTCACACTCACCCTGACCGCAGGTTTCTCCTCCACCCTGATAGAAACACAATAAACCAAAGGGCTCATTACACAGAGTCCAGTGGCTGTTGAAGTGGTGCTGTGCACCTGACACAGAATCAGGATACACTTGCCAATCATTGTGCAAGTCTCAGACAGGTGTTGCAGTCTTTTCTGGTGCTGTGTGCCTCTCAGGTGTTCTGTGCTAAACTGCTACGATTGCAGCAGGCTGTGATGTCTGTCTCCCTCTGTTGTTCCCCCACTCATGTTTCCCTTTTAGTGTTATTGTGTACCTTCGCCTCTATGTTTGTGTTAGTATCTATGTGCTCCCGTGGCTGTGGCGACTTAACTTTATGGCAAATATCTATCACTGCTCTATTCATCAGTTCATAACTGTGCAGTGTATCTTCCCTGGTTTTCCCTTTACCCATCACCAAATCATTGTGTACTGCCAGCTAGGTAAAAATCCTTGTCTCGAGATCCATCATCTTGCTTCTTACTAGTTTTTAAGTGTGTGCTCCATATGTGAGAAGTGCCCTGGGTGTCACTGGCACTGATACTTCTGACACTTTCTGTATTTGTGTTACAACATTTATAGATTTAACTGTCTATTGTTTAGTTCTATATTGTCTTTGTTCATTGTTTGTGTTTCAGTTTTCCATGCCTTCTCTGTTTCATGGCATTCACTGTTTCTGTGCATTTGGATACACTGCATTTGCCTTTAGTTTTTATTTAGTAAACTAAGTTTATTTTGCCTTGCTCTTTGGGGCCTTCTGATCATTAGCTACATGTCTGGGTCTTCGTGGACCTACCACACCACTGTCATGATTCTGCAAGTATTCTGCTCCTGCTACTGTTTGTTTCCCCTCCCCTTCTGTGTTTCCGGTGACCCCTCCTACCTGGGCGTGGCCACTGCAGCCTACACACCTAACTCTCAAAGACTTGGATATTCAATAAAAACTGTAGACACTTCCCTGAGGTCGTCTGCTCTTGGGTCCTTTTCTATAAAACGTGACAACCATTCCTAAAGGTATACTTGCCAGATGCTGTATACTTCTTTCAACAAGTTGCTGTGAAGAACCTATTATGTGTAGTGTATCTGTCAGGTATTGTGCGTATGCCACACAAGTGTGTCTGCAAATACTCACACTTTATGAACTCTGTGTTTGCAGATGATTAAAGCAATGATCACCACCATCATGACAATGAGGAACATTCCAACGCTGATGCCTTCAAGGACACCACTCAGAGATTCTGCACAAGGAAATATTACTCATTCAGTCAGATCTGGTGTTGATGCTCAGAGTTTCAATTTTATCACTTTTTGTGTTTCCTCCCACCTAACTTGACAGCCTGCTTTACTGCTTTCCCTTCAGACTGTGTTTTCTATCTGAGCTCAGAATGTTTTTCACTGTGATCCTCAAAGTGCTCGATCCTTACCGGTCTCAGTGATGATGGGCAGTGACAGGAAGGTGTCAGTAAACAGAGGACATGAGATGGTTGAGTCTTTTGTCTCTTCATTACACAGCTGAGTGAACGCTCGAACACTTAGCCTAAGAACAAAAAAAAAAAAAAGGTTTTCAGATTTCTACTGCAACACCTGACCTGTATCTGTCTTACAGAATACAAGGGACATTTTTGAGGGTTGACAAAATGAATGACAGACATTTCTACACAGTATATATGATTTTTTTTTACAGACTTTTAAAGCTAGGAGTATTACAGAGTGGGGTTGTGGAGGAGACGCAAGGCTTTGGACACTAGATATTGACAGACAGTTGTCTCTTATCTGAGTTTCAAAGATATATAACAGTAAGATAATGTTCTCAGTACCTGTAGGCAGTCTTGGGCTTCAGAGGTCCATCACAGAAGGGGTTCAGGTCTCTGCCGGATTCTGAGTTTTGCTCCAAATGTGTGTAGTCACAGAAGCCCCCCAGTGTGTCCATCCCTGTCCCTAGGCTGATGTTGAAGACATGAGCACTGTTGTTGGGGCCCTCAGAGCACAGGCTGGGGAAGTAGCTAGTCTGATAGGACTTAATGGAGCTGTTGGATTTATAGTATAGATAGGATGGTAGAGGGTGCTTCTGTTCCGGCTGCATGTCATCAATGCCTGCAGACACAGGTCAGAGGGTTTCAGGATAGATTTTCTCCTCTCTCTGATATGGGCTGTTTCAGCAGTTCCTATCTGACTTTATTTCTGCTCTGAACCTTAATAGTTTCACCTGCACTCTCAGAAAGGTAATGTCTGCATGTTCCTTGCTGGACATTGAACAAATCCCAACTGTTCGCCGATGGAGGCTTATAACAAAGAACCAAGGAAGCTAGAAGCTAGCAGAAGTCAAAAGGAGACATTAACAGGAGGCTCATAGGAGTTAGCTCACAGCCAGAGAGACTCAGCCTGCTTCACAAGCGAGTGCTCCAAAGCTGTTGCATATGTAAATGTGGAAAGGTCCATATTATCATTGTTTCTAACCATGTCAGGAGATACTGGAGCCATGTCTGCTTTCCTCTTCTGTCTGTCTGTCTAAGGCAGTCAGGTCAAGGGGAACCAGGGAAGACTGAACTGGAACAAGTTTGCAGGTCCAAGTGAAGACAGCATGAGTCCTGGAGGCCTTAGTGGACCAGTTTTGTGGGCTTCTACAGCACCCCTGTAGAAGCTCCCAGGGATGTGGAAGACATTCTGCCTTCCATACCAAAATAAAAATCTCACCCAGCTACTGTTATTAACTACAGACCTGTAGCCCTAACGTCATACATCATGAAAGTACTGGAAAGATTTGATTAAAATTAGCTATTATTGTAAATTGGCCTCTCTGACTTTTGGCCCTTATTTTGTGTAATACTCCTAATCCAAATATAATTTCTTTAAGACTCAGCTGTTCCTCATGCCACCAACACCAACTTCTTGTATCTGGAACTTCTGTTCCTACCTTCATCCAGGACTCCATGTTTTACATGATTTCAGACTGTAAAAGTCCAAAAATTCTTTTTAACACCTACCTGCGATTTGGAAAAAATAGTTTTACTCCAAATTACCTCTCACTATTAAACTCTGAGATGATGTATTCTTTGTTATCTGCATTGTGGGCTCTGTTATTGTAAAAATGAAGAAATTCAGTAATACAGTTTTTCTGTTGGAGTGCTGGATACTTCTGTCTTCAAAGTTGATGGTACACTTGCTACATCATGTTCAATAACAACATGTGGCTTTTTACCAACTTTGTGTCACCAGTAATAAGGAAATTGGCAATTACCACAAAGGTATTTGTTACATGCTGATAATATATATATATATATATAAAAAAATCTGACAGGTCACCTAGGAACCTCCCAGCCCTCCAGAGTTGCACTATGTTGTACACACCTATGTTTTAATTTACACCTGAAAAGGCAACAATAACAATTAACAGCCAACATCTCTCCTCTGAGACTTTGAGACCATCACAATGTGTGTCTAATGATTCTATCAGGCCAATGACAAATATCTGCACCTACTTCAAGCACAGCTGCATCAGGGTGCCTCTTCATTGAATGTATCAGACTCAGTGATATCCAAAAATGTCAAATGTCTGTGGCTCAACACTGAAACTTGCAAAATCCATCCATCTACTCTCTGTGCCTACTTTATCACATTTCAGGTGGCAGGACATAGCAGCCTTTCCAAATGAAAAGTAAAACATGTGGGGTATCTGTTTTCACAGTGTCTCTGAGTCACATTCTCACCTTCAGACTCAGTGACCACAACAGTGAAGAACCTGACGGCTCCATTAGCATCACTGAACCAGCTGCAGTTAAACTGGAACAAAATGGAGGATTTGGTAACTATGACAGACTTTTCACTGACCCGTGTGCTGAGGGAGGGCAGAGGAGGACCTGCAGAGACCATGACAGGAAAAGAGCACATTATTGCTAACCTGATGCATACAGGTGACAAACGTTAACCTCCACTCTTACTTACGGTCAATCATGGTGACTACGGTGTCCATCACATCATCGCTGGTTATACCATCAGAAATGACTTTTACAGAGACTGTGTAGTGTTTGTGGGGCTCTAGCTGGGTGATGACATAGCTGGTGGACTCTCGACCAGTGCGTCGTGAGTAGACCAGAGTGTGGGAGTCCTGGTGGAGACATTCAATGGTGTATGAATCATAGTCAGCCTCTGGAGGCCCCCAGGAGCAGGAGATGGAGGTGGAACTCTGAGGATGACAGTGGAGGCCATGGACTTTCTCTGGCTCTGCAGCAACAGAGGAGACAATCAGAAATAGTTTCACAATTGATTTTTTTTAAGAAAATACAATGAATTCAAGTTTTTAAGTGTTTTGTGATAACTAATGATTTGATCCTCCATTTTGAGTTTGCTGGAGTAGTGTTAATGCCAGCCATAACTGTAACCAAAGGTTTACATCTCAAAATGAAAACATATTTATGTTGACATACCCTAAACTCTTCAGAGAACACTTTCTCTTCCAATACCTGTAACACCTTAACAGGCCAAACTCAGACCTACTTTGTACTTCTACACATGTTTAGAAATTAATATTTTGTGTTTTTCACAAATTTGGAATTTATTTTGAATAAAATGTATATGTCACCTATCAGATGTGTTAATACAACTTAAATTCTTGGAGTTTGACTGACATATCTGGCATTTTAAATGGAACAGAAGTGAGATGCTGTAACCTACTGGTTCGAATGCAGTTGTAAATTGGTGTACTGTAAGTGGGTACAGTCCCAGGCTGTGTGGCCCCACTTATGGTGCGCAGACTGAAGCTGTAGAGACGTCCGGGGAACATCCCTTTTAAGATGCGGCTTCCAGATGTTTGGCTGTGGTATGGGTTGATGACAAACAGTCGATCCTGAGGAGTCCACTGAAGGTCAAAGTCGTCGTAGTCTGAGTCCACAGGGCCACTCCAAGTGATTTCCAAAGAGGTGTTGGTGACCCCCCCAAATAGGAAGGACGTAGGAGGTTTGGGAGCTGAGGAGAAAATGAATGTTCTTGTTTAGAAACAATTTACAATTCCATCAGAATTTCATTCATGAAAATCATATTTTTCTCCTTCTTAATGTAACTTTATACTTTTATATTTAATGTAAAGACATGTTTGCTGTAATTAAAGTGTGATGTCCACTCAGTATAGTAAAGATATTTTTTAAGTACAAGAAAAAATCTACATTTTTCTTATGTACTTAAAACTTTATGGAAAACAGTGAGGGAACATTTAAATGTCTGAAGATGTGTTTTATTGTGTATGACTCACAATGAAACACATCTTAACAGTTAACAGTTTCATAAGGTTGCAGTAATATGACAGCTCAGCTTACCGGTCCGGCCCATGACACTGGCTTTGTTGTGGAGTTCGCCGCTCAGACTCAGTACATCAGCTTGATACTGTCGACCTGATACAAGGCCTGAGAAGACAAACTCTGTGGCTTCTCGACCCAATTGATGCTCAGCCTGCTGGGAGCCATCAGGGTTGTAGAGAGACAGACGGTACCCATTCACATCGCCACCACCACGATCCCACTTTACCCATAGAGCATCTGACTGGTTTCCACTCTGAGCCTTCAGAAATGTCACCGCAGCTGGCACTGGGAAGAAAACCATTCTGATACATCTTTAAGGTCCAAACTGTGGGAACAGTGTAAGCATCAACTTCAATACATGATTCAGACCCATTTGGTCTTACCTGTCCTGGCCCATATGGCGGTCTCGTTGGTCTGGTCTCCACTATGAATCAGGATCACCATTTTGTACAGTGATCCAGGCCGGAGACCCTGGAAGGAGCACTGTTGGCCGCTGGACCTGATGTGAAGTTTCTCCTGTAGCAGCTCATTGTATTTATACAGAAAGACTTCATAAAAGTCAAAGTCTCCAACTGGTGGAGACCAGTGGAAGGACAGACTGGTGGTGGTGGTTTTGATGGATAAGTCAGTGACTATGGCAGGGCCTAATAGGAAGGGAGATGAAGGAAACAAAGAATTTTAAACAAACTTTATTCTCAAACAGCAAAAACTAATTTCCAGGAATTTTTTTTAGACTGTTCTTGCCGTGAAATTACTTTGACTTCTTTTCTGGACAAAAGCTTGTCTTAAAATCTTGACTCTTTGTAATTATGTTTTTAACAATCCATTAGATACAGTCATCCTGTGTAGTCTGAGTAGGAGCAGGAAATCTTACGAGTTCGAGTTTCAATGCTGACTCCCGGGCTGTAGACGCCCCCACTGGTGGTCTGGACAAGAACTTTGTACTTCTTGCCTGGTATAAGTCCATCAAACTTGTAATGTGTGTGTCCAAAGGGCTGTGACCCATTTGTGACCAAGCCACCTCTGTCATCCAGGACCTGCAGGACATAACCGTCTGCCACACCTAGTGCTTCTTGCCAGCTCAACTGGAGGCTGCAGGTTCTGTGGAGGGGTTCCACCTGCAGCCCAGTTACTGGCAATGGAACTACAACACAGAACCATGGCATTATAACTCATGATGTGGGCAATGTGGTTTTGTGTAGTATAGAACCCTGTGTGTTCTGACCTGTACGTCCTTTGGCTGAGTTGTTGTTGAGCAGCTCTCCACTCATGGACTGAATCATCATGTCGTACAGCTGCCCGGGCTGCAGTGAATCAAATGTCACCTCGTTCTGGTGTTTGAACACGGTTCGCACACTTAGCTCTCGGCTCTCTCTGTACAGAAACACAGAGTACCTATCTACATCGCCTTGTCCAGGGGTCCAGCTCACCTTAAGGATGGTGCTGCCATCACCATTACTGATATGGATGTTCTTCACTTTACTGGGAACTGGAGGAAGAAAGAGATCTGCTTTAGATCCCTATGGTTTTCAGATCTGAACAGTGCTTTAGTGCATTTATGCATTATGTATTCAGAGTAAAACAGCAGCTGGTATCTTAAATATTTGTCTAGTTATCCCTTCTCTTCAACTATGTCAAAATTGTAGATTGGAGTGAAAACATATTTGGATGCATTAAAACAATCTGTACTTTTTGTGCCATACCTGTGATCTTCAGCAGCAAACAGTTTGAGAGACAGCTTGAATCACAACAGAAAACCACTGAAACGTTTTCCTCCTAACTTAGATTATTTTAAGGCAGAAACACGTGTCTTGAGAAAAATATCTATTGCTGCACACTATATTTCATTTTCACAAGTTTTTCCCCCCATTTTTGCAACCAAGAAGACCCTGCTGAAAGAAGCCAGATATATCAAATAAATAAAAGAAAAATAGAACAAAGTAAGTTGAAAAGAAACTGGCTTGAGATGGTTAACCTGGAGTTCTTTTTATATACCATGAACATATTAGCACCAACTATGACATGGTGTCTGACCTGTGCGACCTTCAATGTACTGAGCCTTCTGGTTGGGACCACTGAAGGTGGAGACCAGAATCTTGTAAAGACGTCCAGGTGTGAGTGACGACAGCATGCACTCTCCCACTCCACTGCCCAGAGTGATTGGAGGAAATACAGTCATGTCACTGAACAGCAGCTGCACCTCATAGTGATCCACATCACCTGGAGCTGCTGTCCATGTCACCCGCAGGTCCTCCGTCCCTTGTTCTGCCAGAACCAGAGAGCGGACCGATGCTGGGACTGAAGTACAGACAAGACAGGAATCTTATTAACTGATGCTGACACCCTGTTCAGGACTTGTGAATGTCAGCTGTATTTAGTTTAATTTTTGTGTAGATGGCGCAAAATAACTGTTACACCTGCTGGTTTGACTGGACAAACCAAGCCTAGGATAATGATCAGTTTTCTGCTGTCTGCCTCCTGATTGTTTCAGCTTTTCCCAATCTGCACTGATTAATAATTGTTACACTTATGTGAGAAGTACACCAAAACTCGATCAGTCTGGCAAACTGGTCGTGAAACATTGCAGTATATAATTTTCATTGCAGTAAGAATGATGAGTGTTGATGACTGTTACTGTATTAACACTCACAGGTCCTCCCATGGGTAGAAGTGCTGGTTTCATACTTCCCACTCCAGGTGTTCACCATGACAGTGTAGAGCCTGCCAGGTACAAGCCCTGTGAAAACACACTCACTTTGCATCTTCTGCACCGTCTTGTTCTGCAAGAAGGTGTTGTTGTGTTTGATGTACACCTGGTACAGGTCAAAGTCTCCAGCAGCATGATGCCAGTAAACTTTCAGGGAGTCATCTTTAGCGTCATTGGTCGCAGTGGGAAATTGGACCTTTGAAGGCTCTGGTAGACAAAAGAAACTACAATGATGTAACATGCTGTGATTTTCTGAAGTATTTCTATTTCACTTTATCATATGCAGTGAGAAATGACAATTTTAATAACTAGCAAGATATAATGTAGCTTACATCATATGATGTAAACTGTTAATGTAGTCACAACACATGTTAAAGAAAACATCTCTTCAGGAGAAATGATGAAGACAAACACTGATTAATATCACTGATGAATATCAAGAGAGACACACAGAGAGACAAAACTACCATGCAAATTTAAAACCAGCTGCAATCTCATGCAATCTTTGGATATCATAGCAATTATTATTATTGATGACTTTGCATTAATTGGACTGATTTCGAATAAGCTGAACTCTGTTCCTGAAGTGCGTTAAGATGACATTTGTTGTGATTTGGTGCTATATAAAGAAAGATGACCTAAATTGAATTGAATTGAAAACTAATAAACATTCTTGAAACCACAAAATACAGCACTAACCAGACATACACACACAAAAACACACTAACAGGTATAAAACCAACACAAAGAGCTAAAAACAAAACAAAAAACAAACAAAAAAACAAACAAAAAAACACCAACAAATATACCACAAAGAAAGAAAGATGAAAAAAATAGGGACACACAAAATCACCAACAAAAAATGAGACACAAAACCATCACAAACAGACAAAAACCACATGAAGACAGACAAAAAAAAGAACATAAAAAGATTCAAAACCTCAACAAACGGACAAAGAAACCCATAGAGAGAGTCAAAATCTCTCCTCACGTGTTCTCTCTTGAATGAAGGTGCTGTTTTGGTAGCGGTCACTGCAAGTGGTGATGAAGATGTTGTAAAGACGTCCGGACACCAGCGAATTAAAGACACACCCAGGACTGGACTTGGAGACAGCTAGGGTGTGGAGTGTCCTGTCCCGGTCACTCAAAGTCACCAGGTACCTGTCTACCTCTCCTGCTGCCTGTTCCCAGGATATGGTGAGGAAGTCTGTACGGCCATTGTTACTGACTCGCACATCAGTGACTGCAGCTGGCACTGAGAGAGGAAGTAGAGGACAGAACAGGAGAGGAGAGGAGAAGTTTTGGTTTTAAAAAGCCCTTTATTGAACATTTAAAGAATAAAGAATTACAAAACAATTAAGTCAAAACAAAAACAAATCAAAAATAAAATAAGACCAAACCCTTCAAAA
>JAOWBL010050349.1:0-24325 GCA_028564865.1 Zenarchopterus dispar | reverse complement strand
TTAGTGAAGCAGGAGTATATCTGTCTTATGAGCCAAAATATAAAAGCTACAGTCTAGAGTAAACCAAAATATAAAAAAAACTATAGACTACAGTAAAAATATTTACAACACTTGTCAAGAAGTATTGCACAGACTTTTCTTCATTAGGTGCTCAGGTCCTGAATAGAAAAGAGTGTATGCACAAGGTTATGTACTTCTGATGTGCCACTTTAGAGAGTCCACAGAGGCTCCTTTCCTTATTGCTGATAATCCAAGGTCAATATGAAGTGCACAAACACACTGCAGCTCCCATCACCCCATGCTCCTCTGTGGTGACCAGCTGGCCATTATCTGCCTACAAAATCCATATATCAGTAGCCTTACTAGAACCAACAGATTGATTTCCGCATCATGTCCAACTGGAAAAAGGAAAAGGTCACAGTTATTAAGACATAAAAACACTCAGCAGGGGATGTTGTGGCATTCAGCAGTATAAGAAATAAAGTTGATTTAAAGCCAAATGTGCATCCCTAAATGTCAACACAGCTCACACATGTCACAGCTGATTTTATTACTGGATTTAGATTTGACAATCTGCTACAGTTTAGGGCTAAGGCAGGAAGCTGTGAGCCTACTCTATAGAGGATTAATATTCCTGAATCCCAAAAGCTTAGGGAATAACTTCATTGTCAGTGTTGAAAAAGCTGGTAGATCTGGCTGTGAACTCCCCCCCTCAGGGAACACCAGCTGAGGAGTCTGCTATTGGATAGATAATGTTATCCCTCAAAATCCCACACATTTGTTTTTATATACTTTATCTCCTGTTTTCAGCTCTCTGAATGTCTGGCTAATATTAAGACTTAAAACATCATGCTGTTCTCTCTAGTTTACCCTGCGTTGAAAGTACAGTAGCAATAAAAAGTATGTGAACCCTTCAGAATTGGAACTCTTTTCCATTACTTTAGTACAAAATTTGGTGTGGTGTTCATATAAGTCACAATAACAGTTAAACATAATTTTAATATTAAGCACATAACACACAATGTTGCTCTTCAAAACAAACATCACTTGATGCTTGAAGTCCTCTTATCTGAAATTGGGAGTGGTGGCAGCAGCCTAAGCAGAGAGGCCCAGACCTCCCTCTTCCCAGCCACCTTTTGAAGGGGAACACCCAGGCATTATCAGGCCAGCCAAGAGATATAATCTCTCCAGCATGCCCTGGCTCTGTTATGCTCAAAACACCTCATGCCCAAGTTTTCCAAAGAGCATCTTGGCAATTGGGATGAGAATCAGCACCTCTAAATCCGAGACCATGGTCCTCAGTTAGAAAAGGGGGGAGTACCCTCACCAGATGGGGGATCAGGTACTGCCCCCAGTATGGAGTTCAAGTATTCCAGGATCCTGTTCATGAGTGAGGGAAGAATAGAGCGGGAGATCGATAAGCGGAGTGATGCAGCATCCGCAGTGAAGTCAGTGTGTCGTGGTGAAGAAGAAGCTGAGCCAAAAACTGAAGCTCTCGATTTACCAGTTCGTCTACATTCCTATCCTCGCCTATGGTTACGAGCTGTGGACAGTGACAGAAAGAATGGGATAGCGGATACAAGTGGTGGAAATGAGTTTCCTCTGCAGGGTGTCCAGCCTCTCTCTTACAGTTAGGGTGAGAAGCAAGGTCATCTGGGGCTTGGGGAGCTAGAGTAGAACCCCTGCTCCTCCCCACTGAGAGGAGCCAGATGAGGTGGATCGGGTATCTGGTGAGGATACCTCCTGGACGCCTCCCTGGTAAGGTTTTCTGGGCACATCCCACTGGGAGGAGACCCCAGGGAAGACCCAGGACACGTTCGAGGGACTACACAGAGACATAGAAGAAACAAGTTGACTTTTCCAGGAAGAATACTCAACACTTTGTGTGGTACAAAAGGTTTACCAGCTTACCAGTATCAAAAGATTATCCTAAAAGTGAAGAATGGTGAAAGGAGAATTATGATCTGGGCTTCCTTCACTGCCTCATGGCTTGAACCATTTGCCAGTCAGTCAGTTCTGATCCAAAACTACTTAAAATGCGTATTTGAACTTAATGTTTAAAATGTGTATTTAATAAAGAGACAAGAACTTACAACTGGGTTATCAGTTAAAGCACACTTTGTCAATTACTGTGATGAAGATCAGATCACATTTTATGAAAAATGCAGGAAAATACATATTAATTCTAAAGGTTCACATACTTTTTTTGTTGCCACACATGTCTTGGCATGTTGAGACATGTGATTTATGTATCTAAATAACTCAAAGTGAAATATTTCAAATGTAAGTTTTGACATTTTTCTAATACTTAGCAGTGAGCTGCTCTGTTAGATTGTGATTCTCTTGGAACAGACCTCTATTTTTTTTCACCTGTGAGAATACTTCCCATCTGTCATTCCAGACCATATGCCAGCATGCACATACTTCAATACCTGGGAGAATCTGAGCTATGACTAAAGAGACAAGGATCAACAGTTTTGTTGTATATCTTAACTGTGTGCAGGTAGAGAAGATTATAAAAAGCAAAAGAAAAGAGAGGAGAGAAAGGCAGTCAGTGAACAAGAAAGGTGAAAATGTACTCTTCCATGCAAAGGAGATACTTCTATGAGACTTTATTAGAAATCTGTTATTGACAGTGTGTGTGGGAGAAAAAGAGGAGCTTGGAAGGCACAAAGAAAATTATGTTTAAAGATATTACCAGTCAGTAAAGGAACAGAAGAAACATGTAGAGCCAACATTTAGGTGTGAGGGGGTAAGAACAAAAGGAAGAAATTAAACCATGCCATCTACTATAGTAACATGATAAATATTAGGATTAATACTGGGTTCTCTTCATAAAGAACCCTGGAAGAATTGGCAGGCCCTTTAGATGCCTGGTCAGCATGAAAAGATGATTTCTCAATTGGCCTGTAGTATGTGTGGCATAATATAATGGTACATTAGCTTCCATCAGTGGCATTTCTGACAATCCCTTGTTTGACCTCATCCATTCCACCACAGAAACCAGGACTAAGCATAGTTCCAGAGTAAATTGATAGTAGAAAGGAAGGACTTCTGAGAGCTTACCCTGAGGACACCAGAGTAAAAATGTTAGAGGGATGCACTTCAGCAGTCTTAGGTTATGTCCACTCTAGAATAAGATAAAGTGAACAACACTCTAAAGAAGCAAACTAGCTGACCTGTGGACATGGTAACAAGATGCGGAAAGATTCACAGATCCATGGCACTGAAAGGATTTGGATGTTAAAATATCTGGTCAGGAGCTTTTCTGGTGGGGGAAAAATAACTGGAATAAGACTGTACTTCCCTGAAGGGATCATATATCTTAACTGACCTGGAATTCTCAGTAAGAACTGAGATGTGAAATTCTAGAGAGGAATATTTGATTAATTTTTCTCCAATGACTCTGTGTTACATACATCATATACCTGGCATTTGCTTTATCACCAAAGCATATAAATTAGAGTACCTATTGGGGATATTTTATTTATTCGTCTATCTTTATTTCTTCCATAATGCCATGTTTTAATTGAAGCCTGAGCTGCATTAATTTTAGACAGATGAAAAACATCATGTTATCAGGACTTTTAGCCTTTGTGCAAACAACCCTTTTAATTAAGACTGTTCATTTGGGCTCTGAGCTCATATTTGTACGTGGAAACAGAGTATGCAAGACAGAACAAGAGAGAAGAATAATAATAAGTGAAAGAGAAGAAACAACAAGCAAATACTAACAGAGTTGAGGTCATATTGCCAAAAATATCAGCAGCAATAACAGTTAATAACAGCAATACCAGTAGAAGTGAGGGAGAGAAAAAAAGAGAAAACATTATGTTCCCACAAAATTAAGTTAAACCAACATGAGGTCAGCCAGGTCAGCAGAAGAGAAAGTAGCTGTTCTGCCTGATATTAAAACAGCATATATAACTAAATTTCTTAACTTTTAACCAAGAATGTAATTAAACAGCCAGAGTCTGAGCCAAGCTGTATGTCAAGAACAAACAGTAAACTTCAGACAAAAGAAAGGGGGTAAACATATATCATGCTTGCTAAATGCTTTGCGTGAAAATTTGAATGTGTTAAAGGGGACATATTAGGAAAAAAATTAATTCTTCCTTCCGTGATTTAAGAGCATTTATTTGGGTTTTAGAAGTAGCAACAAACTCAAAAGCTCTGGCTCTGGCACAAAACAAACCTTTCATTACTTTTTGGGGTCTTAAAATTCCTAATTCAGTGGGTCGTTTCGTTTCAGTCCTCAAAAACAAGTTGTTTTGAACAGAGCTGGTTGAAAAGACAGCTGCTGTACTACATCTCTATGCTAATTTCACTGAAACGTGTCACAAATTATTCATTAAGATCTCAGGAAAGTGTAGTAACTTTTGAACAAAGTTTATGTCTCTTTTTGGGTGGGCAGAAGGGAAGAGGATAAAACAACCCACCAATTTCATTTTAAAAAATTAATGAAAAGACAAATACAGTTTAAGAAAGTAGAGATTACAGAAAATATTTTAACCATCAGAATTACTGGTATCCAAATCTGGTTTTTCAATAGCTTGTCTTCATATAAGTGAGGAGGAGTTCTCCAGAAGCTGATGTTTGGTACTCTTGATGAAGCTTATGGATTCATGAAGGGTCTTTTCTTTGTAAACAGAGATAACTGAGCTATAGTCCAGATATTACAGTATTAATCAGAAAGGTTTCCCTTGGGAAACAAGCTGTACAAACACTATGCATGCCATGATGCCACACACCGTAAGTCAGCAAAAGTCAATTCACTTTCAGTTCACTTGATTTATAGAGTGCCATTACAAAACAAAAGTCATCCCAAAGCATTTATTATAGAAAGCAAACTGTTACAGCGCTGTAGCAATGCCAAGGAATCCAGGACCCAAGTGCTGAGTTTGTCCAAAAGAGTTTATTTGCAGGAGTTCAGGGAGTGTCAGTTCGCAGGGAAAAAAAAACAAAGTGACAAACAAAATCTCCTTGAGGCAAAGTAACAATTAAAACATGTGAGGGGGTGCTAAATTTAGGAACTAAACTATAGATGCTAAATTCAGGTGACTGGAGAACTATCAATGATACATGGAACTTTTAAACTCTAAAACACTAACACAAATGACTAGAGGACTCATGACAACACATAGAACTCAAATCCCTAAACCCCAGAAACACTAGACTCGAAAGGGGCTAGAGAACTTATGACAATACATAGGACTCAAAACCCTAAACCCCGGAAACATTAAACTCAAGAGGGCTGGAGAGCTTGTGACAAAATATGAAACTCTAAATTCTTAAACTTGGGTAAGACTCATAACGATAAAATCTTGGTTGACACTAAGACTCACAAACTCGAACTGGCATGGCATGGAGGTCACTGGAAGCACTGGTACGTGGCTACCACCAGGAATCTAGCACGGATGAGGGTTAATCCTCCTGTGCAGGAAGACAAACAAATGAGGCTTAAAAAGCTGGCCAGTTAGTTCCAAATGAGGTACAGGTGAGATGGGCGTCCAGTGCTGCCGAGGATCATCCCACCCCTCGTCACCTGATCCACAAGGAAAGGGGGAGATGATTATGACGATGCCAGCACTAACGGAAAAACAAAGACCTTCAAAATAAAACCGGAACTCAACAAAAACCAGAACCACAACACAAACCAGTGAACACAGACCAATTAAATTCCAATTCAGTCCACTTCATTTTGATTCAGTTATAAGAATAGTAATTATCATTGAATTTATGGAATACTTATAACCCAGACTCATGGGGGGGAAATTATTCAAACAACAAAAATAAAACAAACGACCAAGTTAAGGTACCCAGCAAAAGCAAGCATGAGGGAACAGTGGAGAGGAAAACCACATACTACATAATCAGAACCACAGTGACAGAGGTTGGCTATTTGCCCTGACCAGCTGGAGATCACAGGGAAGACCAACTGGAAATACCAAACTTAAGTTGGTCCTCCAAACCTAGACATAGTTGTCATGGAACACTTTGTTCTGTGCCTCGTTCTTGTCTTGTCTATTCAATGTTTTGCTGAGCTCCCTGGATAGTGGGCATGTCCTTGGGTCATGGCAGCTCCTGCACACCTGTTGCTCATCTCATCAATCAAACCAGCCATATATACCAGGTCTATGCAGCCATTCTTCACCACATTGTTATGTGAATTAAGGGGCTTAGCACTTATGGCCAACTATACTCTCTTTGTACACTGATCCTTTTGGATTTAGGAATTTTTCTTCTTTTTCCTGGACTCATTCATCCTGAGATTGCCGTCTCACCCCTGCCTGCCTGCCAAATCTTCTGTGTCATCCATTGGAAGCTCCAGTCCTCAATCTACCACTCACCTGTCTGTCATCCATCAGGATCCCTGTTCTGTCTGTTGTCCGCCATATCATCCTGTCTGCTGGTCTGCCATATCATTGGGTCTTCTCCATCCAGACTCCAGTCTTCAGTCAGCCACTTGCCTGTCAGTCATACCACAAGCTGGAATACCAGCCCTGGATCTATCCTGCCATTCTGTGGTCCTTAAAGACTTCGTTTTTATCAGACTTAAAATATTTTCTCTGAATCGTCTGGTGTTGATGTTTACTCTCAGGTCTTCTAGTTGACAGTACACTGTGTCTTGAACATTGCAATACCTCTTCTACACATAGGTGGTCCAATTTTGTGTAAGATGTAAAGATAAGATACTATTACAGAAAGCATTTGCATATATATGTATATTAAGACTCCAAGATTACCCAACACATAATAATAGGGTGTAAGGTGCAAGAAAGTACATAGAACTTGTCTGTATCTGCATCTGGACATCTACATGAACATCTTCACCAAATATGGACAGGAAGTCCCAAAATCAGAAGGAAAGATACCTCCAAGTGTGGTAGAGAGCCAAAAAGCAATGGTCCTGTAAGACTTCCAAATCCAGACTGGCAGACTGGTGGCGATTAGCCAACTGGACATTGTGATGGTTAAAAGACTCCAGAAGAAAGCAGCAGTAGTAGATATTACCACCTCAAGTATCTCAAATACCAAGGGTTGAATGAGGAAGTGGAAAGGATGTGGAAAATTATCTCAGTAGTGGTGCCAGTGGGAACTGAAGTACTCAGGACTGTGACCTACTAACTAGGAGAGCGACTCCAGCAGATTTTGGGAACAATGCTGGAGAACTCTGTCCAGAAGAACACAATACATGGAACACCAAAACTGCTGCATGGAATACTCCCAGACCTCTGATACACTGCAAAAACAACTCCTGCAGAAATAAGCCTGATATTCCTAAATCCACTCAAATCTTCTAAGATTAAGCAAAAGTAAACTAATGGATTAAGGAAAATTTTCTTGACTAGAATTCTTAAAACTAGCAAAATATTGTTTCCACCCAACAAAAAATGAGATTAATTTTCTTAAATCAGGCTTTTTTTTAATTAAAAAAAAAAAAAACATTCTAAGAAATGGCATTTTGCAGTATAGTGGTCCTAGCCTGAAACAAGGGCAAGCACTATTGCAATATATGTAAAACTAAACAAAACTAGACAAAACAAACAAACAAAAAAAAAAAAGTAAATGAGGTTCACTTTAGCATTTACTGTTACTATAAGTTGCAACTGCTCTAATTAACAGAATATTTTTAGTACATTATGTGACAATAGGACAGCTGTAGGTTTTATCTTATTCTATCATATGTATAAACATGTTTTTTCACAAAATAATTAATTTACCAATCAGTTTTTTTAACATTATTTTTTATTTACATGAAAATGAAACCAAAAGTGACACAACCAGAGAAACAAAAATTTAATCATGATAGAATAAAATTAAATAACACACCAAGATCAAACATGCATAATCATTTAACCTATTTCTATTAACTTAAGTCCAAACACACCCACAACTGCAGGCCAGTAGAAAAACAAGCTTTGGTATATTTTTTATTCACATCTGTTCCAAAAGGCTGAGTTGAACAGTTTCATGCTCATAATTTGCAGCTGTGCAAAAGCCCTATTACCTACATTGATTTACATGTAAAATGGGGGAATAGTTAACTCCAGGTTTTTTTAAATACAGCAATAAAGTATTGCAAATCTAGAGGAAGTTTACAGTATTTCATAATAGTTTGGGAGAAATTAGATTAATATGCACTCGGATATATTTATCAGTGATGTCTTATGTTAAAGTTAGTGCAATGAAATACCAACAGCTGCAATTGCCCTCACCTTCTAGCCTTTTCTACTGATTTAACAGCCCCACCTTTGAAGTGGCAAAACATTTTTTATAATTCTTTCATTTTCACTCATTACATTTATTTCCTTCACCCCAAAAATAATATTGTGTTCAATCTCGTCAAATAATCCTGTGTTTACCTTTCCTTTCAACGTAAATTACTCTGAATTGCAAATATGTGAACAATGAGTGGAATAAATGTGGCTCATTTGGCTTTTGTCAGGACTGGATTGTGTTTGTTTTCCAAATGGTGGGAAGCTTAGTGAATAAAAAGGATTCTTTCAGAGGCCGCTGGCCGGCTGGCTGAGTTTTATTTGAAGCTTTGGGAGCTGCTTTCAGAGTCCATTAGAAACAGCTCAGTCCAAATTGGGTTTGATGAAATCAGCTCATTTCCATATGCAGTTAAAAGACGGCTGGTTTGAACACAGTTAAAGCATGAGCTCAGAGTATGTTGACACCAGTTAGAGTCTGGATTTAGCATGATGGAGGCTTATTCTCTCAGAATGATAGTGCAGTATTGTAAAAATGTGATAACAGCAGGGGTGCTGCAAAGGAAGCTGCGGTTTGAAAATATTCATGTCTTTCAAATACATTTAGGGTAGGCAGTGGAACTGGTTCCTGCGGTTCTTCCAAAACCAGGATCATGGGAAGACCCACACATGATGGATTTTAAATCAGATCATTGTTTTCCTTTTGCTTTGTGACAAAGCAGTGGCTTCTTGCTGGATTTTACCCAAAGACACCAGTGAATAATGTGCATGTGTGCAGCTCTGTATTTACACTCCTACATTCATCAGAATGCCTGAGTCAACTTGAAGTGATTGCCATGCAACAAAAAAAATGAATATAGCCTGAGACAATGTCACAGCACAGAAAAGGCGCCGAAGAGCCGACACAAACTTGCAGAAAAAGACATCTTTCATATGATGTGCAGCAGATTATCCGGATTTAGTGCTGCAAAAGAATGACTGAAAGCTCGCACCGTAAATATGATTACCACTGCTCTTTATGAGATTTCTGCCTAGATTTTAATTAGAGCCTTCAACAGTGTGAGTGCTCTGTCTGATAAATTGGGTCATTCTTGTAAAGAAGGTCTCGATGGTGGTGAATTCAGCCTGAGGAGAAATGCAGGCAGCTGCTACTGGGAGAGAAGAAGAACTTTGGAGAGAAGAAGAACCTGGGGGAGAAGAAGTGGGTGGACAACAGAGGAAAGCATGCTTGCTCTGTCTGGGAAGGCAAAATTCTGCCGATCATATCTGATATTTCTTTCTAAAAAATAAGTCTGTGGGTTACTTTTGATAATTCAATTTTTACTGCTTTAGACTAAGAATAGAAATACCTGCCACTAAATGGTTTATAATCTCCATATAAAAAAGTGGCAGCTCTTCTGTTTCTTTTTGACCTTTCCCACCAAAGTGGTTTCTGTGTTGGTTAACTTAGAACCACCAATCATTGAGAAAGTACCAGTTCAGAACCAGAAAAACCAGAACAACTCCTGCCCCAAAATTCAGGTGAGCTAGTTCTTTCAGAGGGAAAGGAGGGACAATTTTTTCAACCAAAACATTAAGACCACTGCTGTTAGGTCATGCCTATTTGGAACAAGTAGAAAAGATGTAAACAAAAAGGAAAAAAAAAGAGTGAGATGCCAAATTCAGGCAGTACTTCATGGTGGAGACTGTCTCCTTGCTCAGTGAGATACCTACAGCCAGATTGGAAAATGTTGACCTCTAAGTGTGCCTTTAGGGTTTACTGTGAATTAGTGTGGGCACATTTTCCACAAAACACATTTGCAAGGTTCATGTGGCTCTTTCCATGCAGAATTGATTGGCATCAGCTTAACCCATTTTGGCATTTGTGTCAATTTTCTTCAGTTAACCAGTCAATAATTGGACTGTCCCCTAGCAAACCTACACAGTCCCTATATGGGTTAAGTTATGCAAGGCCCACATTAATTTAGGTATTTTGGAGCACCATGTTGATATTTTAGGCATCCTACAGGTGGGCCAGGTCACAAAACCTACAAAGCTCTGCTGTGAGTTAATCCTGATGGGGCTCAAAGTAGTTTTTCCATTTGGAGACCCATCAGTGATTTTTGTAGGCATTCCACAATAACACTACTGCTTCCTTTGGTCTGCCCACTGCTAGTCACACTACTTGTGCCCCATATCAACACTCATATATTCTGCATTTTATGCTGTATTGTGCCCTATGTGGGCTTTTTTTTGGACCAAATTCACCTCACATACATCTCAAAAGTATATGTTTTATGGCTGTTTTAGACAGAATTAAAGACAATGTATGCAGCTTAATTAATAAACATTGTTGGCTGTTGCAATGTGTCCCACTAGCATTCATGGATCCTGCTAAAAGCAGCAAGTATAAAACCTGTTTTCTAGTGGTTCTCATAAACAGCGGAAATCATTTAGAAATGTCAATCAGTACAACAAAGAGCACTTACAAGTGGCAACTGTTCATTTTTTATAAATACAGACTTGAAATATGAGGATGGTAGTTGTGAATGAAAATTAGATAAACACTGTGTGCCCTTTATGCACCATGGTTCTCTACAGGGTTTATTAAATTGTGCTTGAACCATTCTGGTAAAACAGACATGGCTCTCAGGATGTGGAAGCAGACCAGTTCTCAAAAGACCAAACCAGCTGTGAACTGGCTCTAGCACCAGCCCAGCACCAGCACCTGTTTCAAACTGCTCCAAAAGAGCAATCTTAGTACAGCTTCAGATAAAGCTTGAGGAGTCAATGCAGTGAAACTTCTCAGGGATACCTGTGAATCTCTGTGGAGAAGCGCTGAACTGAAGCTTGTCCTCATGGGTGACTATAAAGGTCTCTTGTGTCTTTGCATAAGTACCTCACTTTGAATTTGTCTAAAATATGGAGGAAACATGTCTTCCTTGGATTCAGAGCCACTAATCACTGTCTGTTTTCTGAACTTTCATTCTAGTTCATCTAAAAGTATGTGTGGGTGTTTGTGTGTTCGCACCAACAGCTGCTCCTGAATAAACATTGTTTACTTCCTAATCGAGCAGGGAGAGAGCTGAGGACCTGAACTCTCACTGTTGGCATGTGCACATGTGAGCATACACTGACACACATGTTTAGGCAAAATCATGCACACACGTGCTGAGAAAGAGTACAGGGTTAAGAGTACACAAGTATCACCTTCATGATCATCTCCATATGCATATAAGTATCCCTCATGCATCACAGTGATTTTGTTTAAGGTAAACAGTAGAAAAGCTACTCCACTGCAAGATATATATTTTCTTTTTGGACAAAATGTTCATTAAGAAATATTTGGTCATGCTTTAACACGCGTGCACATAAACTGACTCTCCCTTGTTTAAATACCCACTTCATGGCTGGAATAGCGGGCAAGGATGGACTTGTTTCTCCTGCAGGAACAGATGGCCTGAACTCTGCAGGGATGATCACAGGGAGGATGGAGGTCAGAAACATGCAAGGAAGGGTGGGAAGGAGCAAAGGAAGGAAGAAGGGGAAGAGGGTGCGAAGAAGAAAGAAAGCTGAAAGGATGATCAGGAAAGGAGATATAAGGTGGATGGAAATCAGGGGTGATGTATGGTAAGAAAGGGAATGATTGGAGGGGATGCTGTGAGATCGAGGTAAAGAGGATGGAGCTAAAGATCCAAAGAAAAGAGAGATAAATGTCTAACTCCAAGAGGATTCTCAAGAGGAGTCAGAAGAAGAGGGGGGTATGTATAGCAGAAAAGCAGACAGAAATATACATGATGTCTGGTATAAAAACAAGAAAAAAGAAAGTCAAGGACCTGTGTATGGTAAATATATATATATATATATATATATATATATATATATATATATATATATATATATATATATATATATATAATGTCTGGTAAAAATAAATAAATCTGGGTGAAAAGATTTGAAATCATAGAAAGGATTCAGGTAAAGAGGTATTGGAGATGGGAACATATATATAAGATGAAAGATGAAAATATATCATAATGATCACAGGAAAGCAGAGCAGGGATGGTTTTAGTGAGACAGAGATATAGAGAGAAGATTGATGTTTTTCATCATTCCCAAACTGACAGTGGTTACCAAGTAAATCAAATTTAGTTTCATACATCAGTAAGTGATAATAAATAAGAGGAATGAAGAGTAACTTGTTTAAAGGTAGACATTTTATTATTTTTCTCCCAAGTTCACATACAGTGGCACAAATTCCAGAACCCCTTGGAATTAAATGGTTTTCTGCAACAGTTTCCCATATATCACGATCTGATTTTAAGCTATGTCACTGATAAATTAGAAATAATTAGTCCTTATGTCTTTATTAACCAAGCTTATTAAACATTCACAGAGCTGAAGAAAAAAGTAAGTGGACCCTTGGAGTTAATTCTGATTCAAACTCTTTTGGAAGCAATCCCTTAAGCAAGCTCTTTCAGTGTCTCTGGATCAGACCTGCAGAATATTCAGGAGGAACTTTCGACCATTTCCTTTTACAAAATTGTTTCAGTTTAGATACATTTGAATGAAGTTTACTGTGAACAACTATTGGGGTCATTTCACAGCATTTCTATGGAATAAAGACCTGGGCTCCGACTGGGCCACTCAAAAAAGCAGATACCATTGCATGTTGGTTTTGAGTCATTACTTAAAGTAATTGTCCCGCTGCATCACTGGACTCCTCAGCTTGATCTGGAGAGCAGCCACTTTGACATTACCCTGGTAACTTGGGAATTCATTTTCCTCTTGATTATGGCAAGTGGTCCCGAGGCTGAGGCAGCCAAGTACAGCCAAGTCATGGTGCTCCTTCCACTATGCTTCACAATTAGGATAATGTTTTCATGTTGGAAAGCTGTGCTATTTTTGTACTACACATAGTGCTGAGTATTCTTCCTAAACAATCTTGCTTTTGATTCATAATCACAAAACATTTCTCCTGTAGTGTTGCAGATTCCCAAGGTGCTTCCTAGCAAACTTCAGGCACACAATGTTTTTTGGAGAGTAAGCATTTACTCAGTGGTGTTCTGCCATGAGAATCTTCCCTGTTCAGTGACTCATGTATGGTAGATTCATGAACTTAGATGTTTGCCAGTTTCATTGATGTCTTCACGCTTTTACACATGGGTTCTTATTTACCTCTTTATCAGTTTTGCTAGGGTTAGGGGTAGGGTTTGTTGTCTTTTGGAGCCATTTTAGCTGGGTGCTGTAATGAAACATAGACAACGAGAAGAAATCAAGTACTCAGTTATAAATGCAGCTCCAAGAAGCCATTTAGTCATAAAAAAGATCAGAGAAGGTGTTACAGTCTGGCTGTGTTTGAGGTTGGTGTTCCTCGAGGGGGGTTTAAACAAATCAGACTTCCCCTGGGAGGCCAGGGGGTGTCTACAATGGCTGATGGCAGAGGAGGAATTTAAGAGAAATGGTTAGATTTTATGGTTATTTAATGGTTAGGTTTTAAGTCAAAGAAATAAACAAGAATTGAGTGAAGAACTGAGCAATAAAAATGCTTCCAGAGAAGACTTGAAAGAGGACTGTTTCTACTCAGACTGACAAAGGTAATCAACTCGCACCCATGCCGAGTCTTCAGGCTGTTTGTCTACCTGTGAACTGCTAGATGTCAAAACAATTTGAAATGACTTTGTGATTATTTCCAGCCCTGTGTAGATTAATTACTCTTAATCATACATCTTCAGAGTTGCCTTCTTTTTACCCATGGTTCACATCAGCAGATGTTTTAAATGGACAGCAATCTTGTTTGAGTGTTTTTTATCAATTAAAGCAACCCTAAATGACACCTCGAAGCTTACTTCATTAACTGGAGTCCAGGTGAGCACACTACTGACTCCTGTGAGCTCTTCTTCAAGTAATTAGACTATGGTTTCACTTATTTTCTTCCTTCAGCACTGACTGTTTTTCCTGTTTGTGTTCAATAAAAGACGTAAGAATTTCTGTCTATGGGCTATCAGCCTGAACACAGTGTGTTTGTATATTATTGTGATATTGTGATCTGACTGTCAACTTTGAATAAGGTGACAGTCAGATCACATTTTATGTCAAATTAATCCAGAAAATTCAAAGTTTTTTTAATTATTGTTATTATTATTATTATTTATTATTATTATTATTATTATTATTATTATTATTATTATTATTATATGGATCATATTACTTCATTCATCTGTTTGTGGCACACCAGTTCCTTGGTTACTGTATTTGCAGTTTTTCAACTACTAACTTAATAACTACAGGGGTGTATCAATGCATATAGAGGGAATTTGCACTAAAACATGTTTGTGTGTAAACGACTGAGCAGTCCGGAGCATGTGTACTCGGCACACTGATGGGAAATTATTCACTCTAGAATGTGCTCAGTTTTTTCTTCACATTTGTTGCAACAGCAGTAGCAGATTTCAGCAGAACCCAAACATAATGGAAAATTCTATTTTGTTTAAACAGTGACCTTTATTTTCCATTTGTTGGCTGAAAGACCAATTGTTTTTGCAATAAAAAGCAAGAGCACTGCAATCTGCAAAACAGCTGCAGCATAGTTAAAGTAATAATTATCTCAATCAGAATTTAAAAAAAAAAAAAAACTGATTGAAGAGCTTCATTTCTGGCACTGACGGTCTCAGGTTAGTATATCTGACAACATTATGGAGTGGATTCTTATAGCTATAAACATACATCTAAAATGTAACAGAGGTGTTGTCCTGAACTGTCACAGGAGGTCATTCGCAGATGAGACATAAGGTAGAAACCTTAGTGTCAGATTTAAAAATAAATCAATAAATAAATGTATTACTCAGTGTCTGTGACAAATCTAAATATTTTTCATCTCTCAGAATGTTACTTTTATTGGTGTTTAAAAGCTGAACTACCGAGAATCATCTTGGGCAAACATACAATCTTTTCTTCGTTCTGATTGGATAAAATCTGAAGTCACATGGATGTTTAAACTGTGTGTTGATTCTGTTGGCAGTTAAGATCTCAAAGAGGGATGACTGTGTAAACAATCCACAACTCACCCACAGGTCCACCTAGTGCTTCAGAGTTCAACTGATAGAAATACACAAAACTGTTATTTTATTTAAGATATATCGCACTAACTGCATTAATTCCTTTCACAGGTAAGTTATATAATTTGGTACCTAATAAACCTTGGCTGTATGGGGATGTCTGAATATCCCAATATGTGCCAAAATGGCCAATGGCCAAAGTCTATTGAAATGTTTCTCTTCCTAAATGTCTCTAAAAACTCTTATTATATAATAAAATAATAAATAATTGTAAAACGAAGAATGTATTTCTAAAGTATTTGTTTTCACTGCATGAATCTAAAGCGCAATGCACTTGAAACATTGAATAATTTTTCAGTATTTTCTGCCATCACATTTTTGTTTTCACACACCAAAAATAAAAAAAAACATAAAATTAAAACCGAAGGTATTAACCTTTCCACATGACATAAATACATAAAGACATAACTCAACCCATGTTTTCTACCAATTTTTTGACTCAGTCTGAATATTTAAATGTTTTAGGATTTGCAAACCATATTATTGCTGACAAAGAAGTGCATGTAGATGCACAGGCACAGGCAAATGAGCACTTGATCCCATCCCCAGAACTGTAAACGGGTGCACACGGACACGCAGTCCTATGAATATGAGCACACAGTGGCTTACCTTGTTTTTGGTCTCGAGTCTGATTCTGACCTAAATTCTATGTCTGTGCAGATTTGACAAAGAGCAGAGGATAACCGTGTGTGAGCAGAAATTGCCAGTAATGATCAGAATAATGAGGATTCGAGGTGAAATGCCAGAGCAAGAAAGATCAGGGAGTATCACGGAAAAAAATACGATCACAGTTGACTCAAATTGGAATTTTCAGGTTCTCGTTTTCCCTCTCATGTATCAGTCTCTTTTAAGATGCACTCACCATACATCCGCCTCATCCCTCATCTCTTTTATGTGCCTGCTTCACCCGCTCATCTTCACCTCTGCCTCATTTAGAACTGCTCCTTTCGTATAGGAAGCATTAACCTCAGTCGTCTGCTTGTCGGGCCCTCAGGCCATGATTAGAGAGAAGGAGGGGGAATCGGCAGATGAAGTGACTGCTGCTGTAGAAGTGGGTGGATGAGGATTGGTTCAGCATGTTTACAAACTCCAAAAACCGATCCACACAAACAAGACGCAGTACATGACCTGCTGATTCACCAAAACACAGGCAAATGGTTTCAAAACATGTATTAAAGTTCACTTTTGAACATTTTCAATATGATTAATTTAGGAAATTTAATCCTGGGTTACCTTAGGCCCAAGACTCAGGCCAGTGTTGAAATCATTGCAATTCTGAATCTGAGCAAAGATGGCTACAGGGTTAATTTTCTATTTTTTTGTGGAAGAAAATTGCTAAAATATTTCAAAACAATCTTTTTGAAGATTAGAAGGGAGTTGCCTATTTGTAATTCTACATTATAATACCATTAAATCATTTCAAGGATTTTGGAGGAATGTGCTTGGGCACCTGTGATATCAGAAACCTCACATGGTGCTGCATCAAGAGCAGTCATTCATCAACACCTTTTTAGTTCCCAATGGCGGGGGTTCTGGGTAATTTTACAGGGTCTTGGCCAATATTGTTTGTTTCTGTTACCATGAATGGACCTGCAACAAAAATATTAGGAAAATATTAGGAAACTTCTGCAGGGCACAGACAAGTCCCTGCCTTGAACTAGGTACTTCAGTGTAGCCCTCAAAAAAAAAAAAAGTTGCAGTTCCAGCTCTTAGATTTTACAGTTGAAACCACCTCATAATAGGTCAAAAGTGTTCATCATGTCTTCTTATTAATACAGCAGTTTTTGGTTCCTATGTTCAGACATAAGTTGAAAAAAGAAAGCTGTTGATTTACCTGACAGTTTCGGTGATCAAATGTCATCTCCTTCTAGAGTGTCTCACTTTTTTCACCTTATGTCTGAACAAAAGAACCAAAAAGTGCTGGAATCTCACCTCATACCACATGTGCAAGGGTTTACTGTGGGAAACCTTTGTCAAGGACTTCAATGCACACATTTACAGATGCCACTTGAAATGAACTGTGGAAAAGAGGAACTCTCAATAGAGGCGGCGTGGCTCAGTGCATAGAGTCAGTCATCCTTGTACAATATATAGTCATCCTTGTACAAGTCATCTCATAGCTTGGTTGTTCAATGGTCTTGTGCAGGACACTGAACAAATGTTACTTTTGTGATTTGTTCATCAGATTAAACTTGAACTCTGTATATACAGTTCATATATAGTAGAAACACTGCAACAGACTGCCCAGGAAGAACTCCTGCCCTTCGGCCAAAGAGAGCTGGAATAGGTTTCAGAACCCTGTGACCCCAGACGGGAATAAGCAGGAGTAGATAATTGATGAACATTGTGAATGACAAACATGTTGTGAAGCAATCTGCACAGTGCAAACCATGTTTAACACCTTGAACAAACAGGAAGGAAACGGTCCAAACTGTCATCAGCAACAAGTCCAAAAGGCAGGCTCTGTGACTATATAAGGCTTTAGTGCTGGTATATTTTATTTATATATATATATATATATATATATATATATATATATATATATATATATATATATATATATGCACACTTAAATACATAAATATAAAATAAAAATTAAGGGATCAAATAAAAACAAAATCAATTGTGTCCTGAGAAAGAATGGCAAAGTTACAAATACTGCCTCAACATTTTAAAGTTTGGTGACCTGAAATGGGTAGTAACAAATGAATTGACATCCAAGACTAAAAGCATGAAACATTTTGGGCTCATACAGTTGGAAAAGAAATAAAAGTATTAGTATTTTGGATTTCACAACAATTTCTGTTTTGGGGCTACATTTCGAAAAGCCCAATTTTATCTTTATTTTTGTTTGACTATGTGTCTTTTTATCTTGCACTAATTTACCATAAAGTTCAGTTCAGGAGGATGCATGCTTCACAGTTTGCTAGTTAAATACCTTAAATTTGCAAAAGGAAAAATGTAGAAAATAAAACAATGTGAAAGTAATGCTGCATGAAGTGACCTGAATCATTTATATCTGCTTCATTGTTAATTGTTTCTGTTTTAACAGGAACAAAAAAAAAAGAAAAGAAAAGAAAAGAAATACTAATTGAGACAGTTAAATGCACATATCCTAGAGCTTTCACTTTAGCTAGGTATGTTATTGCTCATTATACAATCAAAGCATGAACCTTCCACCTCTTCATATGCAAAACAGGAAAACTTGACTGCTCAGCATAATAACTAACACAAAAAGGCATCCTTGTTTCCCAATATATCCTTGTCAAGTTAAAAACAATAATTATAAAAAAATCTCCCCTCAGGGCTTGAAGCACCAAACACAGAGTTAAACATGGCTTACTGACCTCTCCAAAACTCAGAGAGGTTGCAGTTCAGAGGTCAGAGCTTGTCTCTGCACTCGTCCCTCATTGTATAGGACATGTTTGCTTGGGATGTACCCCTGGGGGCTTTCATTCCTTTGACCTGATATGAAGTTAAATACCCTCCCTTTAATCTCAAACCCACCCCCTCACATCCTGCCTCACCACACATCTTTCCCTAACAGCCCTCGAGCCATGCTCTGTCTAACTTAATTAGTCACATTCACCTTCTTTATTTACTACTCCTACTCTCATTCTGTTTGGTCTTTAAAGGGGGTTTCTTCTCTGTAGAGTTCCCCCTGCCCTTTCTTGGCCTGATTTGCTGCAATTTGAGCTCTAATACCACCAGAGGCATTTCTGTAACCCTGTGAACCAAAAAAAGAAAAGAAAAACAGTTAATGTCTAAATTAGTATTTAGACAGTTATCTGTTGCTGAGGACAGTTTCATTTCTGGATTTGGACGAGGTCTTTATTTTTCCTCTTTTTCTGTCAGCGTGATAAGAAGAAAATGAAGGAAGAGAAGTGGACAGATCATTCAGAGCAAAGAAGGGTTAATGGGGAATCATGTGGAAAGACGTGTGGGTGTCAAAGAGAAGAAAAAGAATATCCACCTGTTTGTTTCTGACATTGCCTGTCATTAACTATAACCCATCCCTCACATGAGAATTCAAGAAAACTTGTTTCAGGGGAGAGAAATAAAAGCTCTTTTTTAACTCTCTAAAGCTCACTTTTATTCCAATATATGCCCCTTTGAGCAAATCCCCAATCAACATACTGACATTCCCACACAATACTGAAAAGGTCTGGAAGACAAAAGGCTCTGCCACTCATGCTGCTTATTCATCAGCTTTGACATGTATTGTTATTTGAAACTGCTGTCAGAAAAACTAGACAACACACACACACTCAGAAACACACACCAGTCTGCCTAATCATCTGACAACAAGGAGCCCATTGTGTTATGTTATGACTTTGTAGAGTGGCCTACCACCCAGAGGGGGAGAACATCTTCCAATCAAAGACTCGTGCTCCCCTCTGAGGAGCCGAGCATCACAAGCTGGGCATGTGAGGGGGGAGAAATACAGATGTATCCACAGATCATGTTCATCAGCTGAGACTCCAGTTCTCTTTCCTTTACTCACCCCGACCTTTGAGGAGTGCCAGATGGACAAAAAGGATATTCAGGAGTCATGAGACTGTTTAAACGGTTATGTCCAAACAACCCTGGAAGCTCAGGTCAAACAGAAAAGTCTTGGGATCTTTTTTCTTCTTATAGAGTAAAAGAATTATCTTGCTGTGATCTTCAATATACTATACTATGTACTCTACATGAAATACACTCTCTCCTCCCCCCAATAAATAAATAAATAAATAATGCCACGCATCCTAATATTCCATTGAATTACGTTTAGCCTTGATTACAGCATTTTCTGTGGAATGATTCCAGTAAGCATCTCCAATGTAACAACAGTTATTTCTGTCCAGAGCTGCATTAATTCTTTCCCAAGTTATTGCATTGATGATGGGAGAGGTGGACCCCTTTGCAAAGTCTTCTCCAGCACATCCCAAAGACTCTCCATAGGGTTCAGATGAAAATGTCTCATGCTCCTTCAACCACTCTTTCATAATTTGGCCCAAAGAATCCTGACACTGTTATCTTGGAAAATGCCCATGTCATCAGGGAAGAAAAAAAAATCCACCGATGGAATAACCCAGTATTTTTTGGTACTCAGCTGAACCCATGATGCTGCTGAACCTAGACCTGACCAACTGCAGCAACTCCAGATCATAGAGCCACCCTCACAGAGTTGTACAGTAGATCTAGCCTGTTGTGCCCATAACTCAGGTGCTCTGGATATTTTTGGAGACCACATGACCTTCTTCCATTGCTCCAGAGTCCATTTTTTATGCTCCCAAGCAAGATTGAAGCCTTTCCCCTCCATTAGATTCACTGATAAGTGGTTTTCTGAAAGCTACACAGCTGTTAGGTCCCAATCCTTGAGGTCCCTTCATATTGTTTATGTGGAAATGCTTGTTCTTTCACTATTAAACATAACTGAGTTTTACTGTTGTGTATTGATGATTTGATTTCACCAAAAATTTAAGTGATCACTGATCACAATCATTCAACTACATTCTGCCTCAAAGATGATGGCTCCCTACAATTCTTCTTAAATAATGCACTGGACAGTTCTTAACCCAGTTTGAGCAATCTCCATAGGGGTGGGGAAGAGGGTGGGGGAGCGTGGGGGGTGTACTATAAATAATACCTTATAGAAGCAAACAACACTTTCTTCCAACCTTGTCAATTCAGTTCAGTTTATTTGTATCACAACAATCCACAACAAAAGTCAGGTCAGAGCACTTCGCAGAAAAGTAAACAAGTTCAGAGCAGTCCAATTATAACCCATTTCAACAGATCTTCAGCTGTCTTCAACAGAATAATTTTAAGACATCCTACCAAGAAGAAATTGCAGGAGTCCAGACTTGAAGAAACAAATGCATTGGAGCAGTTTTTCTGTATCACTGTCAGCAGGATAGCCCTTATCTGGGCAATATTTCAGCAGTAAAAAAAAGGCAGTTCAAGAAACCTGTTTCATGTGTGAATTTGGAATAAATCCTGGTCAAATATAACTCCATGGTTCCACATAATAGTACTAGATGCCAAAACAATGCTGTCAAGAGTAACTTCATGCTTATACATTACATTGTCATTGCTTGAGAAATTGACTGCAGGTCAGCACAATCTTATTCCCAGTGTGTGTAATAATCCTGTAACCCTGAAGAAAACTCCAAAGTATTCATGCAACCTATTTCAGTAAATTGAAATACCAGGCTGAAGAGTTAATGTTGCACAAGAAGACGATGCATTACACATCAGTGGTTTTAAAACAGACTAGTATGTTTATATCTGTGAGAAGACACATTCTGACTCAGCAAAAATGCTGAAAAAGCACCAATTAATCACTGTTATGTCATTTACACTGGTAGCTTAGGAAATGTAGGTAGAAGCAAGATGCTCCACACTATCTTAAAACTAGGGTAAGGTTTTGGATTTTACTTAGCTATTAATGCCTGTAAAAACTGGAATAAGTTGATGGTGTGAAATTTGTTCCATAATGAGACAAATCTGCAAACGTTAAGCTATTTATTTTTCCAGTTTAAACTCCGCCTGGATCAGTGTGTACACAGTTCTGCCCACTGACTGCTGGGATAGGCTCCATCATTTCCTTTGACCCTGGAAGGATAAACAGTGCAGAGAAAATGGGTGGATGAATAGATGGATGGGTGGAAACAATGAAAAGCGTAAGCATACTACAAATATAACAGAATCTGAAACATGGCTATCATCCCTTTTTTTATATGACAGCAATTCCCAGCTTGGTGACATCGACAGAGGAGTCTGTCCCGAGCCAAGAGAGGCTTTCTACCCTCGGCATTTTTCATCCTCTTCTTTGCAGTAAGACCTTATAAAAAATGACTTCCACCTGGGACACTAAGCACATCTCACTGTCGCCCTTATATGCCTACTGTCTTCCATATAGAGCTACAGTTCAGTCAGTGTCTGTAAGCTTCACTGACTTGAGAGGATAAAAGCTGAACTGCAGTTTTCCAATAACCTAAAAGCATAAAGGCAGAAGAGATAAAAGTAGATAGGAGTCCAGTCCTGATTGGTTGAAAGTTAACGAGCTAAAAAAAAAATACACTGATTAATCACAAGCAACAAACAACAAAACAACATGTTCTATCTTACACATACAATTATTTTTTTCCTGATTGCATCTTGATTGTTTTATTGCAAGTTCATTGTGATGGTGCATAAGAACAAAATCACAAAAAGTAAATAGAAGACATCTACAGTAGATGATCAAAAATCCTTTCCCTGGTGATCAAAGAGAAGTTAGAAATACTCTGGAGAAGTTAGGCATGTCATTGTCTTAAATCACGAGGGACCGAAATGTAGGAGACCTAGAGGCTAGAGAAGCAAAGAAAATTTCTATAATAAACACAAAAAACACTGCACAAGCAGGATATCAACAACAGAAAGAAAAAAACAAAGACTAACGAAAAAAACACAAAAGGAGAGCACAGGAACATGATCTGTTCGCGAAACAGCCAGACTGGCAGTTACCATGGTAACAGACTCTGCATTTGAGTTACTTCAGTTTAACTGAAGCCTCCTTCACAAGGTTAAGTAAAACGCAAAAACTCTCCCTTCAGGTTTAACATCCTCCGAGCTCTGAAACGATCATTGGACACACACACACACACACACACACACACACACACACAAAAAAAACTAATTTTCCATTTCCCATTTTGACAACGTATATAAACTGTGGTTTGCCTTGTTACAGCAGTCTAGCCTGTCTGCAGCCTAAAATACCAAATTACATTCACAAACATGAAACTAAATCAAACATCAATACAAGAAGGAAAATAACAATTGTGAAACTTGTGAAACCACTTGTGACACTGAGGGATGCTACTAAAATTATTCAGGCTGATTATCTCTAAAGTGGTAATATAATCAAGGAAGTGTTAAGTAATTAGAATGTGGGGTTTCACATATATGACACTGTCCCTGTGCAAGTAAAAAAAAATCCAACTAAGGTTATGTCAATCAATGCTTTGTCAATATAACGTCTGACAGCGTGAGAATTACCAACAATGCGTCACACTGTAAGTGAGTAGTCATTTGCATGACAGTTTTGTGGCTCTTGTAGCACTTCTTCCCTGGTAGCTAAATTAGCAATCTCTGTTACATGTTTATATCTTAGTTGTGTGCCTTTTTTCATCCAGCGAAGTTGATCATTACAGTGAAGTTTATGAAACATCAAATGAGCAGCTTGACTGAGAAGTTGGAGCAGAAGATCCTATTGACAAACTCTCTCTTCTTTTTTTTTTTTGTCTGCATATATTTTATTGGTTAGTACCATGAATTGGTAAAACCTTTATCCAAGGGATATATATATATATGCATTTTACTCTTGCAGCAGACATTTTCATTTGGTGCATTAATGTGGGTTGTGTGTCCTTCACCAGTACTCCTTGACAGTTTAATCTCACATTTTATTAGTGTCTAACTTCCTAATTCAGCCTAGGAAGACTAAACCACCAAAGTGCAACACATAGGCACAAGACTGACAAAAGGACAAAGACAGTGATGGGTGCAGTGTGTGTAGTGTCGTGAACACTGTAGTGTTTGTGTGTGGTGTGTCTTCATGATGAGATGTATTACATTAGGAGATAGATGCGATAGACAGACAAAAAAAGACAGACAAAAGAAATGGAGGCAAGCAGAAAATGGTGTGTCAGTGAGGTGTGTGCATGTGTGTGAGTGAGTGTGTGAGAGAGATAGAAAAGGGAATGTGAGCTGGTGCACACACATCCTTAGCATGCGCACATAGATGCACAAACATACAAATACGTACATTCAATTATTAACATAGGCAACCAATTGCATCTATATATACAGACATATATCCACACCTGACCATCTACATACATACACAGAGAAAAAGCGGTCTGTATACTTGCAAATAAAGGACATATATTAGTAATAATAGTGGCAACAGAGACAGAACAGCAACAATAACCCTAATGCCAATAATAATATTAATCCTAACATCATTATTAATATTATAAT